>JADWQK010001590.1:600000-836482 GCA_017933935.1 Sesamia nonagrioides | reverse complement strand
TGGGTCGTTCTTCTTTTTTATCGACAATGACTTGTCTTCTCCGCAAAAAAAATAATATTTTGATCATAAACATTAAATTACTTAATTTTTTTTATATAAAAATACACTTGACAATGCAATAATTTTAATATCCTCAAAACTAGATTTTATTCATAATTATTTTTTACAAAATCGGTGTGACAGAGTATACAAAAAGCGTGACGGAGGTGTTATACATACAAATAAAGTGTGTCCCTCTATGACTAGTTATGTAAACAAACTGCTCTCGTAAAAAAAAATCACATTGAAAGTTTCTATCCCAGAACATTTACTGAACTACTTAACATTTTTTATTACATTAATAAGAAGAAATAATTTTAAATGTTTATATTATTAAATAAAATAATATTTTATTGGCTGTCTCCCAATGTATATGATTTTAGTTGCTACATTCTGTCACTCATTTTACGGTACAAAATAGTGTGCATTAGAAACTTTGAGCTTGGTCACTAGTTTTGAGAATAGTTCCTCTCCACCCCGCACTCGCACTATACGGTCCCACGCCCCAGCAATACCAGTCAGTCGCTCGCAAACAGTAAAAAGAGGTGCGTGTGTTTATTTAACGACCGCTCTGTCACTTAAGTTACGACTTCCAAATGTTATTCTAATTTCGGGGTTTTAATATTATTTGATTAATTTATGATAAATATTTAATATATACCCAGTTTTATGCGTAAATTATAACTAGGAAAATGCTGAACATCTCGAACACTACTATTTTACACCTCTGTCACCTAGCACCTCTGTCACGAAAATGTGTGACGGAGTGGTATAACTCGTGACGGGGGGGTCATTTTTGTATGGAACTTAGAGCCTTAGTTAATATCAATAATATAATTTTTTATGTTGGTTATTCTATCGTCAACCATTTTGTTAATATAAGGTAATACCATCAAATAAATGAAAAAATGGCATTATCTGCGGCTGAAAGACAGCGACGGTGTCGTGAAAAAAATAAAGCTTAACCCTGAACTTGTTGCAGAAGTAAAACGTAAAGATTTAGAAAGATATCATGCTCGCAAAACGATTAGTTGAGGATATGACACTAAAAGAACATAAAAAGTAAAAAGGCAATGGCAGATTAGAAATAAAAAGAGAAGAGAAAGACAGAAAACTATGCATAACGTTTTGATTAACAGTCCGGCTTCTACACCGCCTCTTTCAAGTTCTAGACTACTTCCATGAAGTCCCAGATCTCGTTCACTGACTCCAGCCTCGTCTGTTGCCAGTAGCAGGGGAAGAAAACAAGTACGTGTGTTATAGACAAAATATTCACCTTCAAAACCAAATACTAGAATTACTAAGAAAAGTACAGAAATACAAGAAAAGACTTCAGCGACAGAAAAAGAAACAAAATAAAGTGCTTACAACAACAACTCATACTAAGAAAGAAAATTAAAATGGCAAAAAAGAATAAAGAAAATATACTATCTTATCAAATACCATTAAGAAACATTACAAGCACACAAAAGTCCACAAAATAAAACGCTATGTTAAAAGTATACTTGAAGACCCAGCAATTCAACGTTCCAGACAAAAACTTCAATTGGTAATGAAGTTTCAATGAATTCCATCTTGCCAAAACATACTATATTAAAACAATGAATTCATGATTATCATCTCAGGGATGATGTGTCACGCTCACGGGCCACTGTTGGAAAAAAAGGAAGTTGAAGAAAAGAATTTTGTTGAACACTAAGAAAAATCTCAATAAGTCATTTCTAAAAGAGGACGCCTAACGTTAAATTTCACTACAGTTATTTTTCAAAATTTAAGCTGTTTTATGTCGTACCACCTTCAGTTGACAGTCGTGAAACCTGTATGTGCAAGTTACACATCATCATCATCATCATCAGCCCCTACTCGTCCACTGCTGGACATAAGCCTCCTTCATGGCACGCCAACAAGCTCGATCCTGAGCAGTTCTCCGCCAGCCACTACCAGCCACCTTTTTGATGTCGTCGCTCCATCTAGCCCAAGGGCGTCCCACGCTACGTTTGCCGAGACGCGGTCTCCACTCGAGGACTCGTTTACCCCAACGGTTGTCGGTCCTGCGGCATATGTGACCAGCCCATTGCCACCTCAGTTTGCTAATCCTCTCAGCTATGTCGGTGACTCTGGTCCTCTGTCGAATCACTTCATTTCTGATGCGGTCCTTTAGAGAAACGCCCAACATAGCCCGCTCCATAGCTCGCTGAGTGACTTTAAACTTATGGATTAGTCTGACCGTTAGTGTCCATGTCTCGGCTCCGTAAGTCATGACGGGTTGGACGCACTGGTTGAAGATTTTTGTCTTCAAACATTGTACGTCGGATATTTTATATAACGTCGGGTATTTTCGTCGCCCATACCGGGCGACGAAAATACCCGACGAAGTTTACCAAACGCTGCCCATCCCAGCTGGATCCTTCTATTAGCCTCCTTCTCGAAGTTGTTTTTCCCTAAACGCAAGTTACACGCAAACATTGAATTCATGAGAGTTATTTTGTATAAAAATAAAGTTATCAAGACAAATGACATGAACCAGATAATCTTACAAATTGTATGCGATATTAATTCATTACCACTCCATCACTTCGTTAACCACTCTGTCACAATTTTGTCCCCCTTAAAATTTTAGTTCAAAGTAAGTTATGAACCACTTTATAGTTAGTATTTACAAAAATAACGTTTTCTAGTATTATATGCTAAATAATAAAGGTGTTCACAAGATTTTTAAGCGACTTTATTGGGCGAATTTCATAATATTAAAAAGTTTTATGTCTTATGAAGCAAAAATGTGACAGAGTGGTATTGGATAATTTAAAAAAAATGATTATTTAAAAAATTCCGTCCAATGAAACTAGATAATAGTAAATATTTATATTCTTGATAAGAAAGTAATAAGAAACAGATGTTCTGATTTAAAATGAAACATAAAAAAAAAATACTTATGTGACTGAGGTGTTATTTTTTTCATACCATTCCTATGAAATTTGAAATAAAACGGAAATTACATGAAATACTTCGCTGCATTAAATGTTTTTAAAACAATAAAAGACAATAATTTAAATCACATTTCACTAAATAAATCACAAGTTTAGTTTTTTATCAAATATAAAAATTTGCCGGTCAGATTGTCGATAAAAAAGAAGAACGTCCCTTATACAATTTTATAAAAATGAGGGGAAAATAGTGAAAGGACATTAAAAACTTTAGCCGTATCGCTGTCAATAGACAACGTCTCCAAAAATCTGGCAGCAGGGCCACTTTGTGTGGCAATACTGATTCTTGCCCAGAATTTGTCCCTCTAAGTTACAATTGACTTAACAAACGATGACGACAGACAGGCAGTAAATCCACAGCCACGTTACTGTGTCGTGACTTGCGATTTTTTTTCTTAATAATTATAAACTAGTCATCATCATTATCATCATTTCAGCAGAAAAACGTCCACTGCTGGACATAGGCCTTCCCCAAGGATCTCCACGACGACCAGTCCTGCGCCTCCCACATCCAGCGGTTTCCCGCGACCTTCATCAGGTCGTCGGTCCACCTTGTCGGGGGCCTACCCGCGCACACACCTTCGGTTTGCTGACGATATCATAGTCATGGCTGAGACCGCGTAGGACCTGAGTATAATTTGAAGACCTCAGTAGAGCCTCCAAGCGAGTCGGTCTTAAAACGAACATGGACAAGATGAAAGTCATGTCTAATGCTCATGTTGTACCTATAAAGACTGTCTCTCTCCGGAATTATTGACAGTTACGTGTACCTGGGACAAACTATCCAGTTAGATATGTATAAACTAGCGCTTGACCGTACCGAATACTACAAAGACTGAAGACTCTCTCCGAAATTATTGATAGTGACGTGTATCTGGGATAAACTATCCACTTACATAGGTAAAACTAGTGCTTGGCCGCAATCCCGTCTGATGGTAAGCAGTGATGTAATCGTTGATGATACAGCGCGCTAGTCTATTAAGAAAAAAACTGAGTGAATAGGAAGGAAGACGGCAGTTGAGCGAGGTGATGCAATGTTATATCGAACAATACGACCAACGATGCTGCGTTAGTGAAAGATTGATCTGGGGACACTCCACAACCAAACTCCCGACACAACTACATTTGGCGCAACATACCCAGTACACATCGCAACACAACTCTCAGACCCGTTCTCCGTACGGCTTCACCAGACATCATGCCGGAACACGACGAATCGCTTGGGGGCAAGACTTTGAGGCGAGATTAATCAATTAAAAGGATATGTTCAGGGCTACGTCACATACAAAAGAGTTTTGATTGGCTAAAACTGCGTCACGACACGACACAACACAATAGTGTGACATGAGCCTAAGGCTATAATCGACGCTTGAAAAGCAATCATATATAAGCGACAAAAATTCGTAAATTGAGTTATATACACCAAACGACGCAGAAAAATCTGGCGGTTTGAATGGTGTATATAACTCAATTTATGAATTTTTGTCGCTTAGATATGATTGCCTTTCAAGCGTCAATATGTTTTAATAAAAGATGGTGATTTTAGTACCGACTATGGCCACGCGCCCAAAGGTTTTCCAAGAAGTTGTCATCAAGAAGAAAGACACCAATATAAAAAAAAAATTGAAGAATTTATTTAGAAAACATCTAGCCAGCTACGGATCCGGTTTCTGCATGCCGGCCGATGTAACTATCCTGCAACCGTCTACTTACTACTCGTGATTAGCACATCTAGTGGCCTACCGATTTTTTTTTTTTTGGATATTGGTGTCTTTTTTGACCATGTAATATCCTGCTTGCTATCAGCAATCGCTTTCATTTTGACAGTTCAACAACATTCATTGCATCATTTACGTTATTGCGCTGACACATTTTTTGAACATATGTAGCAATGTATTAGCAGTGCTTCAAAGTGATAGTAATAGTACATTACGCAAATCGACAGCCTCTGTGGCGTAGCGGTAGCGAACGCGGCCGTTGCGCAAGGAGGCGCGGGTTCGATCCCCGCACAGTGCAAATATTTGTATGCATGAATATGAATATTTGCACTGGTCTGGTCGTGCCTCGGAAAGCACGTTAAGCCGTTGGTCCCGGTTGCCATACGAACATCTAGTGGCAGTAGTTACGGGTGGTTGGAACCCTCAAAAGTCTAACAATTGGTCTAACTGCAATGCTTAGATATCGCCTTCGGGTTGTGGAGGTCAGACTGCAGTCACTTCACGGAAAATATCGAAGTTTAGCCAAACTCTGCAGTTAAAACTGGTAAAGCGGACCCCAAACTCCAAAGCTGAAAGGGCTGCGGATGCGACTGGGATTAACGCTGAGATGATGATGATGAGTACATTACGCAAATAAGGTGCTCACTTAGCTTGGTAAGAAAATACATCCCAAATACAAACAGCTTACACATAATTACGTTAAGTTGCACTTACCCGGGCGGGCCGACGTCCGTCGCAGTTAGTAAGATCTTTGCCTTAATGAGCCCGCCTAATGATGTTACACACAGGATTTTAGAAGAAAAGTTTCGATAATTACAGCGAATTAGTAGGGATTACTTATAGGATTGTATTGTTCTGTTACTTTAAGGGCGAATTTCAACAAATATTTATGTATATAAGTCTTATGCCGAGAATAATATGTTGAATTGTATTCTATTCTACTTTGATTTACGACAAAAGAAGCCGATGTCGACGTTGGCCAATGGCAAAAGTGGATTGGAATACTTAAAAAAATAAAATAATCAAAACAAAGAAATTTCGATGCTAAATTAGATGTTCTTACACAAGTATCATCAAATACATAAGTATCATATTATAATTGTTAGAACATCAAATACCATAACGGAAAAAAAGTTGTTTAAAAACGGTGAGTGCAGTTTTGTACAGTGGCTGTGAGTTCTGCGAATCTGCGATTAAAATAAGAGTAATAAATTATGTATTTTTATTAGTGTTACATATTAAAATAATTATCGAGACTTGTTCTTTCTTTAAATACTTTGTAATAATGTGTGATAAGTTGACTTTACGAGTGTTATAATGGACGATTAAATTATTGCTCATTGCTCATTGTGTGCCGGATTTTCGTCAAGTTTTTGTTTCATATAATATCTTAAAATATGACAATATAATCCCTGAAGGAAAAATTGTTCATAATAAGTAATTAAATAGACTTCTGCTAAAAAATACAAAGAAAATAACAAGGATTTTACGAGCGCTCGGCGCGGCTTGATACCGATCGCGCGCTGGGACGTACAACGCTTTCCTAGCTGTCAAATCGGGACGTTCAAGTGCCAGTTTTTTTGACAGTAAAACTGTCAAACATCATTTTCATTCTACGGATAAGAGATATTTTAACTATTGTTTATAAGTGTCCGTGTTCGAGGAATAGCCTTTTAGGAATAAATATTTTATTTTTCTATTCCTAAAAGAGCAACAACTGTTAAACGTGTTGTGTTAACTGTGAGACGTTTAAGAAAGTAATTGTGGTCAATTGTTCGCGCCCAAGATTTATGATTTGCAACACAACAAGCACTTATTCCTACCTGCATTCCTGAAAAAACAACACTTGACGGGATTTTTCAGTACAACAGAACCTCGTTGTAAAACTCTCATGTCACGTGCACACTTTTTTTCCGCGTTTGATCTATAAAGGAGCATTGTGCGAGAGAAAAGTTTATCTTGAACGTTTTGTATGTCACACACAGTGCACCACTGCGTACATCCCTGCCTGTTGTATAATCTCTTTAACAAATAAAATATATACCTATAGTCTGCTCGAAAAATAATTTGTGGAATTAGTTTTCGAGCAGAAAACTAAAGTCACTCAGTAAATTTGACTACAAAGTTAGTGCAATGGATGAAGTACCTGGGGTTCGTCCTCGACTGCCGGTGGAACTTCGACGAGCATTTCCGACGTTTGGCACCCAGACTGGAACGGGCCGGGGCTGCCCTGAGGTGGCTCCTCTCCAATCTAGGGGGACCAAACGCCTCCTACCGGAGGCTCCATGCGGGGGCCGTGCGGTTCATGGCCCTATAAGGGGCACCGGTGTGGGCGCGGTCGCTAAGGATGCGACCAGCCCGATGCCTGACGGCGTCCCAGATGGTCATGGTCGTTCAGCTGGTCCGGGGATACCGCACGGTCTCCGCTGAGGTGCCGAGCCTCCTTGCCGGATTGCCGCCATGGGATCTGGAGGCCAAAGCCGACATGTAGGTGTGGCGAGAGACGGCAAAACGCCAGGGCATAACTCCACTGCGAGAAATTCCGGTACGGCGGACAAAGCTCCGGCGGGATCTCATGGCGACAGGGAGAGTGCGATTTTCGCAACCCAGTGCTGGGCCCGCCACAATAGCGGCGGTAAGTACGGCGCGGCACCCTTACCTTCCGCCTGATGTAGGTCCTCACCGGACACGGTTGTTTCGAGAGCTTCCTGTTCCGGATAAGGCGGGAGGAAACGTGGGGTGTCACCATTGTGTGGATCATACGGTGGAGGTCTGCCCGGCTTGGGTAGAGCACCGCCGTGTTCTCGTGGCGGCGATCACTCTCGTCCGACCCTGGTCCAAGCCATGGTCCGGAGCGAGAGTGCACTGCAGGCCGTCACCTACTTCTGCGAAGCAGTGATGCTGGCAAATGAGGAGGCGGTGCGCGTGAGGGAGCTGGAATCCCAGCTCCCTCACGCCACTAGCCACCGCAGGAGACGCCCTGGTCGGGAGACAACATCGAGCTCCCGGCTACAGTAGGCGCGGGCCTGCGGGCGGTGAGCAGTGGGCAGCTCGCCGCCCGGTAAGGACCAGGCCCGAGTCGACGGCGCGTTGTGTTTCACACGCGCCTCAAAGAGAAGTCAGCACAGCGCGACGCGGTTCGGTAAGTGAAAAAGCACGGGTGGGTTTTAGTCAATAAAAGTCTGCCACGCCCTTCCGCTCCGCCCACAGCGGGAGAAGTCATTTGATGATTTCTCATCCCAACAAAAAAAAAGGGTTCGAACCCCATTAGGCGCTTTACTTTGTGTAAATTATTTTATCACCACTGTTTTGTGTGTTTTTGGCTCTAGAACTTCGAAGACATGGTGACATCTACCAACCCGCACTGCCCGCTGTCATCGAGAGGAGGCCTGTACCCCAACAGTGGGAACAAAGTCACCAACATAGCGCTTCGAGTCGCTAAAATTAAGTGACAGTCGGTGGAGCACATCGCTCGTAGAACGGATGGCCAATGGGGAAATAATGTTGTTGACCGCCACGTACCGAAAGTCGCAGCGTAGGGAGGCCCCCAACAAGGTGGACCGATGACCTAGTGAAGGTCTCGGAAGCCAATGGATGCGGGCAGCACAAGACCGTTCATTGTGGAAATCCTCGGGGAACCCTTTGTCCAGCAGCGGACCTCTATAGCCTGACGAAGAAGAAAAGCCGTGATGTTTCAGTGCACTAACATGATATCCCACGTCTCTAGACTTACAACTTACTGAATGATCTTTAATTGTAGGTAGGTTGATTCGCTATCAACATCTATATACAATATAATTAACGTAGTTAAGTAATTCCAAAAAGGTATCATGAAAAACCATAAAGTTATGAGCTTGTTATCTTACTTGGTTGTCCCAACAGAAAGATGATCAACGCACCGCTCGCCAGCCCGCGCCTGTAGCTACGCGGGGGTCTATTAGTGCTGTAATCTACCGTGAGCTCTACTCTGCGCTCGGTAACCACACTGCAACAATTTCTAAATGTATTTGGGAAAAATATGTATTTATATCGTAGTGTAAAAATGATTGAATCGATCCAGTTGCTTATTCGGAACAAATTATATTCACGTTTCGAATAAAGTAAAAATAACGTTGTATACAAGAAAAATTAGATTCCATAGTTTACTAAACATTGTTTTTATATGTCTTACAGCTACAACATTGAATATAACGGCGAATATGTAATACGAATACTGGCACTATCCTCACAGATTCTCACTCCGTAAAACCGAAAACCTATTTTAAAGCACCAAGTTCCCGCATAAAATATATGCAATATCTATTCCGGTGGCGTGGCTAAGCGTCCAAATTTATAGAGTACATGAAGGGCAATTTTTAACCAATCCCTCTGGCTTGTTTCAGCATGAAATATGCCTTGATACTAGAGAAAATTGAGTGCCGACTGAGGGTAGATGTAAAACCGGTATTAAGCTTTTAACGCAGGTACAGAGAAAAAGTTATGTACGGAAAATTGGTAGCTCGAATGAAAATATGTTTTTAATCTACTGGTTCAGTGAGGTTTTAATAGGTACGATGAGAGAAAATATTTTTCAAAGACTTGAATTGACTGCGAAAGTCTGCAAAGTTTTGATGAAGGCCGAAGGGGGTGTTAGTTTAAGAGTTTTTTTTTTTTTTAAATCGTGTTGTCTCTGCTGTTAGATAGTGAATAAAGGAGATGTTTCAGAACGTACGGATGTACGGAGCCTAAGCCAGCAAATTCTACACTTAATGCTAGGTATAGTTACGCTATAGTTTACTGTTTTTAATGTTTACTTCCTATATTTTGGCTTAGTTTTTTTACAGATTCAATTTCAGTCGGCCAAGGAGTGCAACACAACTAATAATAAATATGGTGGTCAGCAATAAGCGAAATGACATTTTGACAGTGATATTTGATTGACGTGTCATGTATCTAAGGCTATCGTATCTATATTTTCTACCATTTGACTGCGAAAAAAACAAAATATGAATTCCGAACATACGGCCCATTAAATAAACACAATAAACTCAAATCAACATTTGACACGAACACAACGGGAAAATAGAACTGTCAAAGTCGCCAATCAAACGTCATAACTACTGTCATGGCTACCTTAATAAAGCGTTATCTCACTAAAAAACGTTTCAAATGATTAATTACATATACTTGTATTTTTATTCAAATTAATTTAGTGTTATTTTTATGAAAATCTATTATTTTTTTCCTTTTTATCTATATGTATAGCGTACATAGTGGTGGCCCAAAATTAAACATCTAATTTAGCTTGCGCCTTACAGAAATTGTTTTGTTTTTAGCATAAAACACTTATATGTATGTAATTAATACAAATATTGTTGCTTAAAACTGGTAATGAATAGTAATCTCTTGACTTTTTATTCTTTAATGTCGCTTTACATGCTACTTTTTATACCACGCGGCGCGGTCCAACGCCCCGATACGTCAATGTCACGCACAACTGTCAAATTAACTTGACGTTAAGCCCCGACATTATTGTGGCGGAGACAATAATAATATATCATGGTTCAGGCAGGGGGCATAGCCCTCAATATTTTAAAGTAACCAGAAAATAAAAAATCCAACCAAACCTAAGAAGAACCCTCAGTGGATGCAGGTCTTTTACATTTTTTTTTTTAATTTCTGTGGTGGAATATTCTCATAGATGGCGCCGCCACCCATCTCACACAATTAAAAGTCCTGCATCAAATGAGGGTTTTTCATAGGTTGAGTTGGCTTTCATAGTGCATGCAGGAATAATCCTCTGAAAGAACTTCCAAATAAAAAAATATACAATAAAAAACCCCGTTTGGTACAGGGCTTCAATAGTCTTGGGGGAGGCATTTGTCCAGCAGTGGACCTCTATAGTCAGAAGTAGAATAATAAAAAGTATTTCGGGTAACCCAAAAGCACCCGTACTGCAACTAAAATACATACATACATCACAACACATCAGACAAAAGTTACCGGACTCAGTTATCAACAGGCCTGCTACAGCACTGTCCTATAAACGGGCAATCAAACCTCCAGACAATCATCGCTTCCAACTGTATTGGAGCCCAAAGGTCCGGGAGTCCCGAGATATGTCAAAGAAATTTAGTCTATGACGTATCTCCAGACACTGGGGATAATAATACCTATCAGCTAAGATTAATTACTCTGTAACACATTACACATACTCCCACACGTTACTCACACGGACCAACAGCTTTACACACATACACACTTAAAGACGCAAACCTAATTAACAAAAGTTTAGTGCATAAATGTAAAGCTTTTAAGTTTGTAATGTCGTTTTTTTAGGTATTCACGAACACCAATGTGCTAGTAACATTCAATTTCATAACCCGAATCCCATACCCTAGTCCATATCCTCCCCTCGGTGTCGTAAGAGGCGACTAAGGAAACTCTCACCAGGGAAGCGAGCAGCAGTGCTCCTTCTGTGGAATATCGAATCACTGCGATCCCCAACCCGCCTGCCAAGCAAGCTCTCCGCCGAATCCAAAGTTACCAGGTGGCATTTTGCAGCACCAGCCCAAATGTGGCTGCAATACTCCACGGCATATAGAGTTATTGTATAATATAAACTGGAATGATATAAACTAAAACCTAAATAACATGGCTCGTATTATCAACAACAATAACATGGATCATAGGACACTCTTTTCCTAAACTAGACAGAATCTGTCTGTAAAATGTCTTAAAAATCTCACAAACATGAAGCTCTGTTACAATTCAAACCGAATCGCTATCACCTACAAGTAAAATGAGCTAATCCATCGGAATGCTCACATAATCACATTACGTCATTCCATTGGTTGTTCAGATACGGTACTCATTTCCCGTCCGCCACACAGCGGATATTATTGAAATGCATACCGGTATATTTGCGGTACAATATCGATTTAATGACACGTACATTTTGATTTGGGAAATTATTTCAAATAGTAATAATCGCACTATGATAACTTAGAAGAAATTACTTTTTATTCCACCTGATGGTAATTCTCATTATTTAAAGAACGTTCAAAGTTTGATAACAGCCTCTGTTTGGAGCAATACAACCGAACAGCTCAGCACTTTTGCTTTCGTGCATTTCTACAAAACTAGTATAATTAATTATTAAAGCCAGTACGTATTCGGCCGTCAATAGCGTAACTCAAACCAGACCAAAACCATTCAAACCATCTTTTAGATTAAACCAAAATAGCTTTCTCACTTCTAATTATTATTTCTTTTATTTAAACCATAGAACCAGAACCAAATTAAATCATCATCATCACCAAATTAAATTATCATTTAAATCGAACCAATACCAAACCATTACTATCAACTAAACCAAAACCATCATTCAATATAGAAAGTTGGTATGTGCAGAAGCCATACTTTCTACAGCCTCGATCTGTCAAAAATACCTCTAGATTGTCAACGTTTTTGTAAATTTTTTTGATCGATTGTCGTTGAGATGGGTTTGCGACTAGATTTTTTTAATGTTTTTGTGGAGACATAAGGAACAGGGAGTGAAGTTCACTCATCCTCTATAGAAAATGGAGGATCCACCGACCAGACAGTTGTTGAGTCTGGCGGGAACTTCCCCAACGGTTGATGTTGGGAAGTTGTTTAAATGCTAGTTGCACGGTAAACTCTGCTTGCAAGATTTAGAATTCGTTTGACGTCATTATGACGTGTTGTTGGAACGTGGCGGTTGTGGATGCCGTTACAGTTTTTAATTACTGCTCGTTTAAGGATTCGTAAATCGATTTTTTCAATATATATATATTACGTACGAGCCATAATGTCACGTGGTAGGTCTCCTGGCCATGATGGACTGAGCATTGAGCATCTGAGGAATGCTGGCGTTCACCTGCCCAGAGTTCTTGCCATGCTATATACATTCTGTATAGGACATGCGTACCTACCAGCGGAAATGATGAGGACCGTAGTGGTACCAATTGTGAAGAGTAAGACCGGGGACTTAAGCGACACCAACAACTACAGACCAATCTCATTAGCAACAGTGCTTGCTAAGGTTCTTGACGGTTTGCTTAATACACAGCTTGACCGGTATTTGGTCACTCATGATAATCAATTTGGGTTTAGACCGGGACTGTCTACCGAGTCGGCTATCCTGTGTCTGAAGCAAACTGTCAAGTACTACTCCGATAGAAGCACATCTGTCTATGCCTGTTTTCTCGATCTGTCGAGGGCGTTTGACCTGGTTAACTATGACATCTTATGGGAAAAGTTAAATAACATCTCAATGCCCCTTGAAATAATAAACATCTTCAGGTACTGGTATCTTAACCAGGTCAACGTCGTCCGATGGTCGGGTGCTCTGTCGGAGCCGTACGGGTTGGAGTGCGGGGTGAGGCAGGGGGGCTGACCTCGCCGAAGCTGTTCAACCTGTACGTGAACGCACTGATTGAGGAGCTCAGTAGCACCCGTGTCGGCTGCCATATTGACGGTGTTTGTGTCAACAATATTAGTTATGCGGACGACATGGTGCTGCTGAGCGCTTCCGTGTGTGGTCTGTCTAGGTTGCTGGGCGTCTGCGAGCGTTACGCGCAGGACCATGGCTTGGTATATAACGCACAAAAGAGTGAATGCATGGTCTTTCAGGCCAGGGGTCGGAGCTGTTTGGATTCTGTTCCACCTATTACGTTGAACGGTGTTGGGTTGAATAGAGTTCAGCAGTTTAAATATCTTGGGCATATCGTGACCTCAGACCTGAGGGACGATGCGGACATCGATAGAGAGCGGAGGGCGTTGTCTGTGAGGGCCAATATGATCGCCCGCAGATTTGTTCGTTGCTCGGGGGCCGTCAAAATAACTCTTTTCAGAGCGTTTTGTATGTCGCTGTATGCGGCGGGCCTGTGGGTGTCATATACCCAGAAGCAGTACAGCGCTCTCCGTGTTCAGTATAATAATGCTTTCAGGGTGTTGTTGGGGCTGCCCCGGCACTGCAGCGCCTCTGGAATGTTTGCCGATGCTCGTGTCGACTGTTTAACACGACGATGCGAAAGCGGTGCGCGTCTCTGGGGCGCAGGCTCCGGATCACCTCCAACACTATCCTGAGCGTATTTGCGAATAGGTTTGATTGCCAGTATATTAACCATTGTTATATGATTAATGTACTGACAAACAAACAAATGACTCAGAGGCAGGCGTACTACTAAATATTTATTTTCTCTTTTATTTCTGTATGTTTGACGTTTAAAATTTGACATTATATATTTGTACATTGTGGTTGATTATGTTTTATATGTATTTGTATTTCAGGATGTTATTTTAATATTGTATTGTTTGTGTGTGTATGGGCTTTAATGCCTGAAATGGATGAATAAATATAAATAAAAAATATATTAACTATTCTATAAAGGTATAGGGAATAGTTCATCTGTCACTTCAACTAACAACACAGTCAGCGGTCGTTGATTACAAAAAGATAACCAGGTAATCTTTTTTGACCCTGAATATTCAAACAAAATTTTAAGCCATCGTTTACCATACGAACTGAATTCACCGAATCCTCTAAAACGAAACGATCCCTGAAAAATCCAACCTCCATTATTGTTATTTATATACCTTATAATAATATTTTACAAAAGGCAGCGCCGAGGAGTGAATCCGATTTCATTTCCTGTGGGTTCCGTGACGTCCAAGCCGCGATGCCGACGCCCAATGGCGCTGGGGTGCGTCCAACGCATTATCGAATATCGACACAGATAAATATTTTGCGGCAGCCACTCCATAAATAACACATAATGGATTCTCATTCCGAAACGGCTTAGGGTGTAACTTGGAGGCGAAAAAGAGGATACGGTAGGAAATACTGTATAGATAGACACGCTATTAATGCATGCGGTGAAATAGGGAACTAACACAAACTGGATTTAACTAGATTTACCAGGTTTATGACGAATCAGTCTGTAATGTTTCCGTCTATTTGCAGCCTCCATAGCGTAGTGGTAGCGAACACGGCCGCTGCGCAAGGAGGCGTGGATTCGATTAGCACGCAGTGTAAATATTTGTGTTCGTGAATATGAATATTTGCACTCGTCTGGTCGTGCCTCGGAAAGCACGTTAAGCCGTTGGTCCCGGTTACCATACGAACATCTAATGGCAGCCGTTACGGGTTGTTGGAGCCCTCAAAAGTCCAACAATTGGTCTAACTGCAATGCTTCGATGTCGCCTTCGGGTTGTGAAGGTCAGACGGCAGTCGCTTCACGGAAAATATCGAAGTTCAGCCAAAATCCACCCAAACTCCAAAGCTGAAAAAGTTTCGGATGTGACTGGGATTAACGCTGAGATGAAGAAGAAGAAGTCTGTAATGTTTCCACTGCTGGGACATAGGCCTCCTCTCTGTGAGTTGGAGTAAGCCGTAGTCCACCTCACGGGTCCAGTGATGTTTGTTTATTTTTTTTTCTTTTTAGGGTTCCGTACCTCAAAAGGAAAAAACGGAACCCTTATAGGATCACTTTGTTGTCCGTCTGTCTGTCTGTCTGTCTGTCTGTCAAGACCCTTTATCTCAAGAACGCGTACGCATCATACGCGGACGTATCAAGCTGAAATTCACATGAAATACTCGGGTTTATTGTCCCTTTAAGCTGTGAAAATATCAATCTTCTAAGCCAAGCCAATCAAAAGATACAGCCGATTATGTCGATATTTTCAACAAATTTTCGACACTCGCAAAGGAATCAAAACCTACAGGATACTTCCCGTAAACTCAGAATCTTGAAAATTGGCATGAAGCATTGTCATATAATGCAAATATAGGAAAAATTGTGAAAATCACATTTTTTTAGTTATATAATATAATAAACATATTTTAATAAAATGGAACTTACTACCTTATTTCTCACGAACGAATAAAGTTATCAAATTGAAATTTATACCTAATACCTAGGTCTATTGTCCCTTTAAGCTGTGAAAATATCAAACTTCTAAGCCAAGCCAATCAAAAGATACAGCCGATATGTCGATATTTTCAACAAATTTTCGTCACTCGCAAAGGAATCAAAACCTACAGGATACTTCCCGTAAACTCAGAATCTTGAAATTTGGCGTGAAGGATTGTCATATAATGCAAATATAGGAAAAATTGCGAAAATTACATTTTTTTAGTTATATAATATAATAAACATATTTTAATAAAATGGAACTTACTACCTTATTTCTCACGAACGAATAAAGTTATCAAATTGAAATTTATACCAAATACCTAAGTCTATTGTCCCTTTAAGCTGTGAAAATATCAAACTTCTAAGCCGAGCCAATCAAAAGATACAGCCGATATGTCGATATTTTCAACAAATTTTCGACACTCGCAAAGGAATCAAAACCTACAGGATACTTCCCGTAAACTCAGAATCTTGAAATTTGGCATGAAGGATTGTCATATAATGCAAATATAGGAAAAATTGCGAAAATTACATTTTTTTTAGTTATATAATATAATAAACATATTTTAATAAAATGGAACTTACTACCTTATTTCTCACGAACGAATAAAGTTATCAATTTGAAATTTATACCAAATACCTAAGTCTATTGTCCCTTTAAGCTGTGAAAATATCAAACTTCTAAGCCAAGCCAATCAAAAGATACAGCCGATATGTCGATATTTTCAATAAATTTTCGATACTCGCAAAGGAATCAAAACCTACAGGATACTTCCCGTAAACTCAGAATCTTGAAATTTGGCATGAAGGATTGTCATATAATGCAAATATAGGAAAAATTGCGAAAATCACATTTTTTAGTTATATAATATAATAAACATATTTTAATAAAATGAAACTTACTACCTTACTTCGCACGAACTAATAAAGGTATCAAATTGAAAGTTATACCAAATACCTAGGTCTATTGTCCCTTTAAGCAGTGAAAAAATCAAACTTCTAAGTTAAAGTGATCAAAAGATACAGCAGTTTATACCGACACCTTAGACGAATTTCCGTCACACGCTAGGGAATCAAAACCTACAAGGTACTTCCCGTGAACTCAGAATCTTGAAATTCGGCACGAAGCAACGTTATATTATAGTACAGACAGATAAAGGAAAAATTGTGAAAATGATAAATATGAAGTTACATAAAATATTAAAATATTATTTTAATAAGAGAAGTGAGGGTCTTCGAGGTGACGGAGGCGCCGGCAACAGATGTCATTGCGGACATACACACAGACCCCGGCACGCTGCAGGAAATGATGCTCCAAAGAGTATCCCGGGTTGCCGAGGTATGCCGCATCAGTCGGACATCTGATCTGGATCTCCGTCAAGAAAAGTAGGTGGGGCTTTTCAGTCTCAAGGTGGTGATGGACTGCATCGATATTGGAGTGCAAACCTCGGATGTTTGAGAGGTGCACTATGAACGAGAGGACGGGCGCCCGCTGTGCACACCTACTTTTTCTTTTGTGACTTTTCATGTTTAAATACTGAGTGAATAGGAAGGAAGACGGCAGTTGAGTGAGGTGATGCAATGATAAACCCAACAATGCGACCAACGATGCTGGGCCAGAGGAAGATTGATCTGGAGACTGCGGGGACGCCCGAACCCCCCCAGGGATCGCCATCGGGTCCTCTCGTCCGGCGCCAACCGGCACGAATGGGGCCACCCTGGGATTTTTCGCAGTTGGCGGGGCAGCCTTTCGTATGTGGCTGGCACACTACTTGGGCCCCCAACTACCTGCGGTCGGCCAGCGGAGAACCGTGCTTCGGATCCCGCTACCCTCCACGAACAAACTCCCGACACAACACCATTTGGCGCATCGACCCGGCACACATCGCAACACAACTGCTCAGACCCGTCCTCCGAACGGCTTCACCAGAACACGATGAATCGCTTGGCGGCATGACTTTGTCTGGTGGATGGTAACTTACTTATAATATTATTTTTGCTTACATTACATAAAATATTTTTTTAATAATTATAAACTTACTACCTACCCTTTTTCACATGAACGCGTAGAGATATTAAAGTTGAAATTCATATCAAACACTTCTTAAATCTAATTGTCTCTAAACTGTGAAAAATTCTAAATCAATGCTAGTATTATAAATGCGAAAGTAACTCTGTCTGTCTGTTACGCTTTCCCGCCTAAACCTCTCAACCGATTTTGATGAAGTTTGGCACAGACAATCTTTAGACCCTGAGAAAGAACATAGGCTACCTTTTATCCCGGAAAAATTTGATGTTCCCGAGGGGAATTTAAACAGCGCGATATAACCAAACTCCACGCGGGCGAAGCCGCTGGCGGAAAGCTAGTACGTCATAAATTGTAAACCGCTACGTTTGTACGGCGGAACCCTCGGTGTGCGAGTGCGACTCGCATTTGGCCGGTTTTTTTGGTGCTTGAATTAAAACGTCGGTTTGGATTTGATCTGCCACATACAATACAAGGCCGTTACAACTTGACCACCACTGCTCCCTTTACAAGACTAATCTACATGGTCCTTACATAAAAAAAACCAGCAATTCAACATACAAATGAAAGTCAGATTATTACTGGTTTTATATAACTTAATGTGTAGCCAAGCCATGTGTACAAAATTACTTGAAAAAGTAAAATAAATAATTTATTAAGTACCGATGAGATCACATTTGTTGTATTTCGGACTAAGTCCATGTTATTCCATCCAAACGTGGTCGTAAGATTGATCTTAGCGATAAGACCACCCATTGTTCTGTAATTTATCATCTTTATAATCATCAACCTTTTTATCGACCCACTGCTGGGCACAGGTCTCCTCTCATATAGAGAAAGATTGAGCTTAATCACCACGCTTACTCAATGCGGGTTGGCGATTTCAGACTTAAAGTCCAGGTTTCCTCAAGATGTTTTTCTTTACCTAGTTATCAGTCATTGGTGTTCAAGATATACTTAAAAAGTACATATAACTTAGAAAAGTTACATTCAGATTTATTTATTTACTAGCTGTTGCCCGCGACTCCGTCCACGTGGACTTCAGTTTACAGCGCGATGTGGTTCCCGATTCCGTGGGAATGTCCATTCCGAATAAAAATAAAAAAGCTCAGTTCATATAAAATAAGCGCATGTTAAAATAAAAAGAGTAATATGTACGTCTGCGTTAGCTCCGGTTTTCGCAACATTTTTTGTTACTGCTCTCCTCCTATTGGTCATAGCGGGACGTTATATAGTCTATGTCCTTTCTCAGGCTCTAGACTATCTGTGTACCAAATTTCATTACAATTGGTTCAGTAGATTTGGCGTGAAAGCCGGACAGACAGACAGACAGAGATACTTTCGCATTTATAATATTAGTATGGATTTTAGATGTTTCAACCACTAGGCCACTACGAACGTTGTTGACTGTTGACTGTAATTTATATTGTGTAGGCACATAATAAAGAGTATTCTATTCTACATTTATTTTAGCGATGCCGAAATGATTTCTTATCAAACAAGTTATCAACCTTTGTTGATAATTATCCGTAAATTCATACCGCAACTGTCATTGCTTTATAGCCATGTGAAATTACTACCATATAGTTAATTCACGTAGTGATTCATTCTGCTAAACAATGAATTTTCTTGACTATACTGTGTGAGTCAAAAATGCATTGAATCTCACTTCAAAACCTGTCCAGACATGACCTTGCGTGATTGGGCCCACCTGTTATATTATTCTTTAATGTTTGAGCTTCAAGAAAGAGATCATGACTCCTACAAATGGCTGTAGGCATTTCGTCTTATCGATCAGTCAGCTAATATATTTCGGCTTCAGTTCAGTGCATCCTGGTCTTAATATTCCATTAAGAAAAGGACAGAAGATAATTTATGTTAGTTTAGACCGGTTACATTAGTCCATGCCTAACCTATATTGAGTAGTATTCTTCTTTTTCCATAAGGAAAGGCAACGGTACAGAGTCATACAGCCTGATCTTTACTTTAATCTTAATTTCACTTCTTCTTTTGTAACTTATCCTAACTCTTTTCGTTTCCCGCGTGAGGCCGATTAGGAGGAGTTTAGCATAAAGACATGATGTGGCCACTATGCTACAATATTTCACTGTTCTTTATGAATTATTCACTGAATGCACTTTTTACAACATAAATCTCGCATTTTTATTTAGTAAACGACACTATAGATAATTTAAAAGTCCAATGAAAAATGAGCGTGGCACTCATCTTCGTTTTCCCGCCAAAACCCCCTAACCTATATTGATTTATGTTTGGTCGCCATGTTTATAATCGCGTCTAAACTGTCTATGGGATCTTAATTTGACAGGTTCAAACTAAAATGTTATCTTCTATCCTTTTCTAAATTAAATAGAAGGAAAAAGATGCACTTATCTATAATTTTAAGTTAGTGCCAACATGAGAATCAGTAGTAATTGTCAACAAGAGAATCAGCGCCAATATAGGTATCAATATACTTAGATGTAGAACACACAACCTACTTATTACTTCAAAACTTCGTCCGCCATATTTTGAATCAAATCTTCCCATATCCTTTCTTATTGAATAACATTTTGCTCATGTCAACTGTCCATTCCGATCTTACATTATCCGTGTCCGGAATCGTACAAACCTGATTTTCGCCGATCCGACTTCGATCCGTTTTTCTTTTTGTTATTTAAATGTGTTATATGATTGAGTATGATGCTTTGTTATATGGCAGTATTACATGGTGCAAAGTTTAAAAATACTTTTAAATCATACTTCCTACTACCTAATGTTATAAATTGAGAAAGTTTCTAAGGATGGATGGAAACCGGTACACAGATAGGTTATAACCAGAAATAATAGAAAGGATACTTTTTATTTCGACATTACCTCGGGATCTAAACTTAAAAAAAATAAAAAAGGAGGTCGTGCTTCGGAAAGCATGTTAAGTCTTTGGAGTTTTGACGGGAAATTTAAGCTCATTTTTCATTGGACTTTAAAATTATTTATAGGGTTTTTTGACAGGATAGCTAAGATGAATGTCACGCTTATTTTTCATTGAACTTTTAAATTATTTATAGTGTCGTTTACTAAATAAAAGCGCGTGATTTATGTAGCAAAAAGTGCATTCAGTGAATAATTCATAAAGAACATTGAAATATTGTAGCATAGTGGCCACATCATGGCTTTGCATCAAATCTCCTCGTACTCGGCTAACGCGGCCGTTTTTTCAACTGTTATTGGCGATATCCGCCATTATTGTGAAATATTTTTTTTAAAGAATTTCTATAATTTGTTACACGTGTTATTGGCAAAATTTTGGTATCTAACTACAGGGGCCATTGAAGAGTTGAAGTAGTATTCACTCTAAAGAAAAGAAAGAAAGAAAATTATTTATAGTGTTGTTTACTAAATAAAAGTGCGTGATTTATGTAGTAAAAAGTGCATTCAGTAAATAATTCATAAAGAACATTGAGATATCGCAGCATAGTGGCTTCAGTGACCCACTAGACATAACACCCTTCTGGTCGGAGGATCCTCCCTTTTTTTATGGAGGATGAGTGAACTTTTCCCTATTCCTCATGTGAGTTAGTATCCCACAGCAAAAGTCTCGAACTTATTTTGGGGAAGCTCAATTATTTATTAAATTTGTTTTATTACTTATTACGTTTTGATGCTCAGAAACCATTTTTACTACGGCAATTACGTTCGTTTGTTAGTTACGTATCTAAAGTTGGTTGCTATTTTTATTATCATTTAAATAAGAACGCAGCAGACTGCCAAATAACTAAATAACTAAGCGAACTCCCTTAAAACCAACAACAAAGATGTCCCAGGAACGATCCAGGCCGTAACGAAACGAAATAGTGTGAAAAAGTACGAAAAAAAAAGTAAAAAATGAGCCCGGGCTAGAATCCCGAGTGAATCCAACGAGAAACGGAATGAAAATTGGATTTGCTTCTGATTGGATTTTTATTTACTTAAGACAAGAAAAATTCTCCTCGTCGCGAAGGCTCCGTCTTATAAATGATTTAGAGATCCTCTCGTCCCGACTGACTGATTAACTAGCGGGTTCTGTACGTTTCGCTGCTGGATCAATCGTTTGGGAGCGAGATTTGTAGACTTTTCGCCCTCCTGTGATACATGGGAATTAGTTTTCTGCCCTATTACGTTTTTCAGAGGTTGTGTCTTCATTTAAACCGTTCTGTCTTACTGAGGAGTGATGTTATATTTATCGGGGATCGTCGGTATAATTTTAATGGAGGTTGCTTATTTGATTTACGTAGTAATGGGGCGAACACTTGTGACGTTATTTTGTGATGGCGGCACATGGATAGGGTCGTTTTGAAAAGTGGGGACTGTCGAACGGTCACTTCGGATTGAGACGTGGACCAGAGCGCTTCTCCGGGGCGAAACTGTCGGTTTGCCTATTTAAGTTGTTACTGTTAAGATTGTAGGGTATGTTTACACTTTGTGCTTTAATTCAAAACGCCACCTACGATATGGATCCCGTACCACTACATCAAGATGCTGCTCCGCCGTCCCAGACCACGTTATATTCATTATTTTATTTCGTTTGTTATATACCATGAACACGTGATAAATGATGATCATATAATGTATGTTTTACGAAATACAAACGGGCGATAATTTTATAGGTGTATACTATTAAAGTGTCTTCAAGGCTAGAGCGATTGGGCTATTAGTAAACTGGCGCGCTTTACCTAACAACGATTGCATCAATGCTTACCATCAAGAGGGAGTAAGGTCTATGAGTAGTTTATAATTTATACAAAAAAAATAATATATAATTATAAAGAAAAGCAGGTATGATAAGAAGAAGAGAGAAGAGTGAAAATTACAGATAAGATATCTATAAAATAAAGTATGTATGGATATATCATGCATACCAATTATTTGTATAGTTACTGTAAAGCCAATCGTAGATGATATTTAATTTGTATTGTAAATTATTATGCTGAAGAAGACCTGTCTTCGCAATAGGACACTATTATAGGCCGAAAGTTTTTTTTATACAACGTGTAACAAAAAGGGTATATACATAACAAAGGCATGGCATCTTTACATGATATCAAACGATATTGGAAGGGTTTTTTAATTCTATCTCTTTATGTTGGGAAGTTATGAGGAGAAACACCGCCTGTGATAAGCTACTATCATACTAGTCGCACAGAGATATTGAAGACATTTATCGGTTTTTGGCAAGTAACGTTACGGGTAACGAGTAGTTATTAACATATGTAGTGTGCTGCCACGTTTGTTATGATTTTATTTTAAGAAACACACGAAACCGAAAATTTGGTGGCAATTTTTTGAGTATTTTATTTTGAGTTGAAACCCTTCCGATATCGTTTGATATCATCTAAAGATGCCATGCCCTTGATAAGTATATACCCTTTTTATTACACGTTGTATATAAGCAGCGCCCTACCCCGGCTTCGCACGGGTGCAATGCTGAAACTAAATACACTAAAGAAAAACTGTGACGTCGTATAAAAAACATAGCGGTCCGCAGCTCCCGCCGCTACGGCCCTTCGGCCGACCGGTACCGTCTCAAACGCGTCGCCCCGCTATTTTTAAATCTGTAATATCTTTGAAAATATTCATTTAAATCATATGCTGAAAAGGGAGATATAGATCTATATCAAATCAACAATGTAGGTATACAAAGTATTAAATTAGATAAGGATTAATGCTGTATTGGTTAAAATCGCTTCGAATATTAGCCAATATTTGTCGTAAAAAGTAAATGACAAAAAATTTTTATTGTGAAATATCCATAAGAGATATACTGTCGTTGACTTTTCTGTAAAATTTTTCAATGTGTACATTATTTACTAGCTACATTATTTTGATGAATCTCGTAGGGCCTACGTTTTTAACAAAATAATGAGATAGAGCCTACGTTTCACTGCAAACTCAGAAAAAATATAATTATTTACGACATCACATTAGAAACCTCAAAAATAATAGTATTTCTCCACGATTTAATGGATGTTATTATACATATAAACCTCCCTCTTTAATCACTCTATCTATTAAAATAAACCGCATCAATATCTGTTGCGTAGTTTTAAAGATTTAGCCATACATAGGGACATAGGGAAAGAGAAAGGGACTTTGTTTTATGAAATCTATACTAATATATAAAGCTGAAGAGTTTGTTTGTATGTTTGTTTGTTCGCGCTAATCTCGGAAGCTACTGGTCCGATTTGAAAAATTCTGTTTGCGTTGGATAGCCCATTAATCCAGGAAGTCTTTAGGCTATATAACATCACGCTGCGACTAATAGGAGCGGAGCATAACTAACTCCACGCGAACGAAGTCGCTGGCGGCCGCTAGTGTAGTGATAAAACTTTATTGTAGTTTGGCTAACACACACGCTCAGTGCATGCGTGTCACAAATGACTTCGAATATCATGTTCCATTGGCCGAAAAATGTCCACATCAAAACCCTAGAATACATTTTATGTATCCAAAATCAGCTAAACTTAGAAATTTCTGGTCAAATTCAAAGCTCCACTCACACGTCAGTACGTAATATAAAGTCTCTGTGGGTGGAAGTTGCTCACACATTTCAATTGAACTCTGTCCGTGGAAGTGCATCGAAGTGTTCGCCCTGGGGAGTCCACGGTACTTGCAGCTTTGGCCGACAAATTTAATCATTCATTCTGTAACAAGTATTAGGAATTTCTACCAAGGATCGAGAAGTATGAGTAGAGTGATGATGTATGTGCAGTCGTGTATGCTGAGTACTTGTGATTTAAACATCCACCTCCACAACAACAACACAACATCGTCCTCGGTGGCGCAGCGGTCAACACGCCTGCCTGCGACGTGGAGGCCCCGGGTTCGATCCCCGGCTAGGTCATGATGGGAAACGATCTTTTCCTGATTGGCCTGGGTCTTGGATGTTTATCTATATATGTATCTCTTATAAAATATAGTATCGTTGAGTTAGTATCCCATAACACAAGTCTCGAACTTACTTTGGGTCTAGCTGTGTGATTTGCACGTATATATTTATTATTTATTAACGGTTGTATAACATTAGGTAACATTAACTAGGTGAATAGGCTCAATTAACTAGCGCGCTTTACCATCAACGATTGCATTACTGCTTACCATCAGGCGGGATTACAGTCAAGCACTGATATAATGATTAAAAAAAAATGATCTCAATCCCAATCTGCCAAAAAAAAATACTTCTAATTTTCCGACATTTTGACATTTACTTTTCGCCGAAATGAGACTGTAACTAGGTTTTGAACGTTTTTAATTACGAGATTGGGTTTTGCTTTTCTGCCTCATCATTACTTGGTTACACTGGGGGGAGGGGGGGGGGGGCAGCATTGTTCAATCATTATGATTTTAGCAGCTTACGAACTTTTGGCACAATGACAATGGAATTGTGTTGGAATGACAAATTTATAAAACAGACTAGGACCGTTATTAGGTACATAGCCACAGGCTCCTTCCACACAAGAACTTACAAGGAGCCATTCCGTAGTACATTTTGTAACTACAGCACAAATATTTGAACGCAAGTAAAATAACAGAAAAATTCTTCTTAACAAAGGCAAAAGTAATAAAAGTTAAAGTCCTGATTGTAACAGTATGTTTTTCACTTTTCTATTCAATTTGCTTTTCTGAATTAATTCAGTTTCTCCCTTCGACCGTGCAGCATTAACCAAATGTATTCATGAGGCTCACGCCAACATTATCTAAAGGGAAGGAATTGTGAATTAAAAATATGAAGGATGACTGTGTGCCGAAGATATTCTTCATTACTGAGGTTTTTTTATAATTATAAACTAGTGCTTGACCGCAATTCCGCCTGATGCTACGCAGTGATGCAATCGTTGATGGTAAAGTGCGCTAGTTTATTAAGAGCCTATTCACTCAAAAAAAACTTAGTGAATAGGAAGGAAGAGGGCAGTTCCGCGAGGTGATGCAATTTAAACCCAATAAAGCGACCAATGATGCTGCGCCAGAGGGAGATTGATCTGGAGATCCTCCATAACAACATTTGGCGCATCGTACCCTGCACACATCGCAACACAACGGCTAAGACCCATGCCGAGACTTCACCAGACATCATGCCGGAACACGACGAATCGCTTGTCGTGGTAACGTCTGCCGGCAGCCGATGTTATTAGCCTACCACCGAGAAAAGAAAGACACTACACTACTGACACTTCTTTGTCGTTCACGTGCTTTAGTTTGTGTAAATTATTTCATCAGAACTGCTCTCAAAACGGTGAAGGAACACATAGTAAGAAAACATAATAAAACAATCCTCTGCCCACGACTTCCTCCATCTAAAAATTCTTGTTATACCGAACCACTCGCATCCCTTTTACTTCGTTTTCGCTCAACGTAACTCCCGTTAATATATTCTAAATGCAAAAAAAAAATTAAAATTGGTGCGACCTCCCTTGCGCCAGAACCGGCGTGAGCGTAAGAAACTACGCTAACGCCGATAGGGAGGTCGGCGCGCGTTGGCGAACGTCAGTCAAAAAGAACGGCATCGCGAATCATATAGTTTTAAAAGAAGGTTCAATAATCTAAAAGTTTCGATGAACGATTCCAAGAAGGTTAGCTTTTTAAGTAGGTAGTACTAACTTCCGCCATAACTTCACCCGCCTGAAATTTAGTTTGCCCTAAAAGTTTTTGTGTAAACAATAGCGTATTCTTCTTCTTTTTTCAAGGTGAGATTCAATCTCAACTCTTCAACATAATCAATGGCGTCTGTGGAATAGATATCACAATTTTGCCAATAATAACAATTTTGTAAATAATAATAATTTTCTGATTATATTATTGATATTTTTGTTGCCATTTTTTTAAAGTTTTTTAAGAGGCCAAAAGGCTCCTATCTCAGCATAAAGCTTCGATATTTAAAATTAATATAATTAGTAACAAATTGTAGAAATTCTTTGAAAATTTTATTTCACAATAATGGCGGATATCACCAATGACAGTTAAAAAGACGGCCGCGTGACTCGTCTATGAGGGAGGTTTGAGGCAAAGTCATGATGTGGCCACTATGCTGCAATATTTCACTGTTCTTTATGAATTATTTACTGAATGCACTTTTTACTACATAAATCACGCGCTTTTATTTAGTAAACGACGTTATAAATAATTTTTTGAACGAGATCTAGTAAGTAGTTTTTTTTTTATCGTAAACCGCTTATTACCGCGTAATCTTTCTACAAATCACTTAAATACTTTAATTTCATAAATCAATGGTACGGAACCCTTTGTGCGCGAGTCCGACACGCACTTGGCCGGTTTTTGTTTATTATAGCAATTGGTTCAGTGGTTTAGACGTGAAAGCGGAACCAACCAAACTAACTTTCATATTTAAAATATTAATAAGAAAGTAAGGATTTATAAAAAAATAAATACATAAAATAAACACACAGATTCGAATCTGTAATGAAGTTCTTACCGAACCGTCAGGCTTCAGAATGAAAATATTATTTTTCCCACCATTGCATTAATGCGAATACTGTGTATTGTGGTTTGCTATGATGGATCGCCACAGCCTGTCAATTTATAATATGATGAAGAGATTCTGAATGATGCATCGATGATCGAAACTTATTTTGAGTATCGTGTGATTGCGGGGTAAATAAAAGTGATTTATCTTATTTATCAGAACTAGTATAATGGTTTTCATGAAAAAAAGAAAGAATGGATATTTATTGTGACTCGTATAGGAGAAACTAAAGTAGATAGCCACAATTAAGTATAAAAACAAGTTATACATCTATACTAATATATAAAGCTGAAGAGTTTGTTTGTTTGTGTGCGCTAATCTCAGGAACTACTGGTACGATTTGAAAAATTCTTTTTGCTTTGGATAGCCTATTAATCCAGGAAGACTTTAGGCTATATAACATCACGCTGCGACCAATAGGAGCGGAGCATAACTAAATTACGCGAACGAAGTCGCTGGATCCGTTAGTATTATATACATAGGCATATAAAAAGTATCAATAATCAGAAAGTCCCTTTCTGATTATATTATTGATATTTTTGTTGCCATTTTTTTAAGTTTTTTAAGAGGCCAAAAGGCTCCTATCTCAGCATAAAGCTTCGATATTTAAAAGTAAGTGTCGCAGCGCTGGTATTCTGTTTTTTTACTCATGCGAGTAGGTATTTTTTTTATAACCGATGTTAATGTATTTCTTCGCCTTCCTCAAGATGTTTTCCTTCGCCTTCTTAATCAGTCATTGGTGTTCAAGATATACTTAGAAAGTACATATAATTTAGAAAAGTTACATTGGTACTTGATTAACCACTTGGCTATTTAAAATATGCGCCCTTTGAGTACAGTACTTTAAATAGATTCCAACCTTCGTAAGATTCAGTTCGATATTTTCCACGTGACACAAATATATCGGTAAACAAAAAAAAACTACATTAAAAAGAAAATAAATTCAAAAGCAATGATTAAGCGCTCCTTCGCACTCTTTTATTCATTCTTTATTCCCTACAACGTTTACTCAATGTATTCACGGAGCGCCGACCGGCGGCCATGACACTTGGTAAAATTTTCTGACTCCAATTTTCACCAAAATTTTCTCGCCGACTTTTTACATGTTTTTTCCGCTCTTTTGACGGATTCCGACGCACGACTAATCTGTTGATATTGATACAGAGTCCTGTGGGTGTTTAAAGAGGCTTTTTTGCGTCACCTTTTTGGCTTTTTTACTCATCTGCGAAAGGGGATGTAATGGCTACTTATTTCTAAAATTCAACGAGGAAAAAGATTGCTGGTAGTGCAATGGATTTATGGGAAGACGTAATAATAATAACAAAAACACGGTATACAAACATGGTATGAATAAAAGAACAAAACATATTTTACCGTTGTGTGGTTCATCATCATCATTTCAGCGTTAATCCCAGTCTAATTCGAAGTTTTTTCAGCTCTGGAGTCTGGGTTTCGCTTTACCAGTCTAACTGCTGATTTTGGCTAAACTTTGATATTTTCCGTGAAGCGACTGCCGTCTAACCTGCACAACCCGAAGGCGATATCGAAGCATTGCAGTTAGACCAATTGTTAGACTTTTGAGGAATACAACAACCCGTAGCGACTGCCATTAGATTTTCATTTGGCAACCGGACCTTGAGGAGCAGGAATCAGTTGGGATCGTTTGGACCGCCCATTGGTCCGTTCGGTTCAATCGATCCCAACTAGTCGCAATATCAAAAAACACTTTGTCAAATGATTGACAGCCCTCCGTGGCGTAGCGGTAGCGAACGCGACCGCTGCGCAACGAGGCGCGGGTTCAATCCCCGCACAGTGCAAATATTTGTATGCATGAATATGAATATATGCACTGGTCTGGTCGTGCCTCGGAAAGCACGTTAAGCCGTTGGTCCCGGTTGCCATACGAACATCTAATGGCAGTCGTTACGGGTTGCTGGAGCCCTCAAAAGTCCAACAATTGGTTTAACTGCCATGCTTCGATATCGCCTTCGGGTTGTGGAGGTCAGACGGCAGTCGCTTCACGGAAAATGTCGAAGTTTAGCCAAAATCAGCAGTTAGACTGGTAAAGCGGACCTCAGACTCCAAAGCTGACAAAGCTTCGGATGCGACTGGGATGAACGCTTAGATGATGATGATGATGAATTTGTCAAATGATTACAAACTATATTCAGCCCCCTGACTGAATATAGTTTGTCCAGAATAAGCAACTGAATCGGCTCCTAATTAATCTAAATAGATTTTCCGATGACTATCAGATATCTATTAGGTATGTGTATCATGAAGGAAACCCCACACGTTCTTTAAAATAAGAGGGGGTTTTAGGATTAAACAAAATGCTGTAGAGTTGAAATATGTAGGATATGAGAATTCTGACGAAAACGTATTGGAAGCCACATAAGCTTTGTTCGAAATTCAGATATGTGATCTTATTTGCGCAGGCCAAATATAAATCTAATGCAAAAGTTTTGAAGTCGTTCAAGTTTATCTAGTTATGGCTCTGTGAGATCTGGATTATTACTGACCGCGGCGTAGTCCCTGATTCATCTAATCCCGTCAATTTTGCAGGAATCCGCTGGATGCAAGAAGCAGTGGACATGTCTATGTGGCGACGCTTAGATGAGGCCTAAATGCAACTCGGCATGAGTGCGCACTAGGTATAATGTAATTAGGGAGCAGTTCCCGATAGGTATGCATTAGTGAGCATGATATTATATTTTATATTTTTTTTATATGTTTTGCTTACTTTTGTATCTATACTTCTATCTTTATATACACACATCAAAAGTGTCTAGGGATCAAGCATTTTTATGCGGATTTCTTGAGATTGAGATGTGGCTTTGTAATAAATTTATGATTTTATAAATTTATATGGATCCTTTTTGGTGCATTTCATAATTTGAATCAGGAACTGTGAATCAAATTCGAGTAAAAGATGAAAATCAGCTGTCAATATTTTCCCTATAAAAACATACAACGCATTGAAGACATTATTAGTGCTACTGTTTCCCTACTACTGATTAAAACCAACGTTATTATGGAGCGGCGACGTCATTTAAGCAGGGAAGAAATGCTCAGAGCCGTGGGAATGATAGAAGCTGGTTCCCGGCAACGTACTGTGGCTTTAGCTCTGAATACAAGTCAGAGTGTTATCAGTCGACTTTGGACACGTTACCGAAGCACTGGTACCAGGTCGATAGCCTCCGTGGCGTAGTGGTAGCGGATGCGGCCGCTGTGCAAGGTGGCGCGGGTTCGATCCCCGCACAGTGCAAATATTTGTATGCTTGAATATGAATATTTGCACTGGTCTGGTTGTGCCTCGGAAAGCACGTTAAGCCGTTGGTCCCGGTTGCCATACGAACATCTAGTGGCAGTCGTTAAAGGGTTGTTGGAGCCCTCAAAAAGTCCAACAATTGGTCAGCTGCAATGCTTCGACGTCGCCTTCGGGTTGTGGAGGTCAGACGGCAGTCGCTTCACGAAAAATGTCGAAGTTTAGCCATATCAGCAGTTAGACTGGTAAAAGCGGACCTCAGACTCCAAAGCTGAAAAAGCTTCGGATGCGATTGGGATAAACGCTGAGATGATGATGATGACCGAAGCACTGGTACCGTGGCTGAGCGCCATGGAGGACGGTATCGCTGCACCACACGGAGACAAGACCGATACATTCAAATCTTAACTCGAAGAGCTCCAACAATAACCGCCATGATGTTAGCCGTGAGGCTTCATCACTCTTCAGGGAACTTAATTAGCGACCAAACAGTCAGAAACCGCTTGCATGAAGTGAACCTTCATTCCCGAAGACCGCTACGGGTACCACCTATAGCAATGCACAATCGTAGGATTCGATATCAATGGGCTCTTGAACACAGAAATTGGGCAGAAGAACAATGGCGTTTCGTGTGCTTTTCTGATGAGTCTCGTTTTGGTATGAGACCGGATACAAGACGTATACGACACTGGAGAACCCCTGGACGCCAACAGCCATTAAAATCCTGCCAGGAAGTCCATCCTTATAGTGGTGGAACCATCATGGTATGGGCGGGTATTTGGATCGGCGGAAGAACTGAGTTGATTTGGATCAGAGGCAACCTCAACGCTCAAATTTATGCTGAAACGATTGTATCAGACGTCATCGTTCCTCTACAAGTGCAAATCGGTTCCTTATTTCAGTTAATGCATGATAATGCACGACCGCACACCGCAAGAGTTGTAAGACAGACTCTCGCCGCAGCTAACATCAATGTCCTGCCCTGGCCTGCTCAGTCGCCAGACTTGAACCCGATTGAGCATGCATGGGATATGCTACAGAGAAGAGCTCTGCCGAATATGGAGGGTATCCAGTCGCAAGAAGACCTTTTTTTGTTGTTGCAACGAACATGGGCGGCCATTCCACAGCGTGATTTGGATGAACTCATTTTGAGTATGCCAAACCGATGTTCTTGTGTTGTTAGTGTTCGCGGTAGAAACACGGATTATTAATTGTTTAAGTTACCCAATAAAATTTTAGAGAAAACTGTTATTTCAGTCTTTTTTTCGAACTTTTGTGTTAGTGGTTCAAATGTCAAATATCCCTTTATTAGGAAAATGGCAAATTTCTTTATTAATGCAAAGGTGACTTGGTTTATCGTTACTGTGACAAACGAAAACACTTTATTTGATGAATCCTTAAAGAAAATTTTAATTAATATCAATCAGGAGAAAAGTTATTGCAAAAATATATGTTGATCCCTAGACACTTTTGATGTGTGTATATAATTCTGCTGTACGTGTGTATGTCATTGAACTCCTCCTAAACGGCTTGACCGATTTTAATGAATTTTTCTGTATGCGTTTGAGTAACCTGGATGGTTTAGATTCACAAATCAGCCCGGCAGATGGCGCTGATCGATGAGAAGCATGTGATCTCGGAAACGGCCCTAACGATTTCGCTGAAATTTAATATGTGGGGGTTTTCGGGGACGATAAATCGACCTAGCTCAGTCTTATGTCTGGGGAAGCGCATGTTTTCGAGTTTTCTCTTTCGTAATATTTCACGTATAATATGGGCGCTAATTTCGCGTATCTTGAAATAGCGGCTGTAGCGTAGTCGATAGCGGTATGGTCTACTCGCGATGACTGGTGTTGGCGGTTCAAACCCGGCCAATCACGAGTTGTTTTTTTGTTTATAGTTTATTTAATTTTTGTAGTTACTTAAAAAGAAAATTGTACATAAGAACTAAAAGGGGAAAAAATAAAAAAACATATGTTAGTTTTTTTTTTATTTAACTAAAATTGTACTTATGAAATAAAAGAGAAAAAATATATAGAAATAAATAAATATTTAAGATTTGTCATTTAACATAAAGAGACTGAAACAAGAGCTCTAGGGTAGAGAGAGGCATGATATCTTTGTTACAAATGTAGATGACATATGCTTTCCATGGGTATATTCCTAAATCTGCTGTACGTCACTGAATTCCTCCTAAAGGGCTGGTCCGATTTGAATGAAGTCTATGTATATAAATGAAAGTCGTGTTGGTTACTCTATTTATAACTCAAGAACCGCTTAACCAGTATGGCTCAAAATTGTTAGGGAGGTAGATAAGAACTGGGAAAAGGACATATCACATAGGATACTTTTTATCCCGTTCCCGTTGTTCCCGTCGTTCCCGTGTGACGTGACATAAGACATGATATAACAAACGCAACTGACATGGAATAACAAAACAACTCAGTCAAAATATAAGTTAGCGGTTCATTTGCTAAAAATGGTACAAACACACTGCTGCACTACTCAGCATATTAAAAAAAAAAAGTCTTACCGGTTGAATATTGATGCATTCATTTAAAGCAAGGAATATAAATACTCTCTGCTGGTTTAATTATTTTAATAAAAGCCCCAAAGCAAACTTCAACTTCAAAATTTGTAATATTGTATTGCTGTGCCATTTACCACTTCACTACATACTATAAAACAAAGTTACTTTCTCTTTCCCTATGTCCTTTTGTATGATTAAATCTTTAAAACTGCGAAACAGATTTTGATGAGGTTATCTTTTAATAGATAGAGTAATTAAAAATAAACTTTTATATGTATAATAACATCCATTAAATTGTGGAGAAACACTATCCCTCGCCCACATGTGGGAGTGACGAGAGGAGCCATAACTCCGTTGCCGCGAAAAATCGCAGTACAGCAGACAGAGACATGGAAAGTGTGATTGTCGCAATCCAGCACTGAGCACGCCACAAACATCAAAATCCTCTTTTTGAGGATTAGCTAGAGAGGCGCCACGGCGTCCTCACCTTCCGACTGACGTAGGTCCTCACCGGACACGGCTGTTTCGGGAGGTTCCTGTTCCGTATAAAGCGGGACTAAACGCCAGGGTGACCACTGTGTGCATCGCCCTGAGAACACGGTAGAGCAAATGGTGGAGGTCTGCCCGGCTTGGGTAAAGCACAGCCGTGTCCTCGTGGTGGCGATCGGCTGCGATCTCTCGCGTCTGACCTTGGTCCGGGCCATAGTCCGGAGCAAGAGTGCATGGCAAGCTTTCACCTCCTTCTGTGAAGCAGTGATGCTGGCAAAGGAGGAGGCGGAGCGCGTGAGGGAGCGGAAATCCCACTACCCTCACGCCTCAAACCGCCGCAGGAAGCGCCCTGGTCAGGAGGCAACATCGGACTCCCGACCACCGTAGGCGCGGGCTTGCGGGCGGCGAGCGATAGGCAGCTAGCCTCCTGGTAAGAACCAGGCCCGGGTTGACGGCGCGTTCACACGCGCCTCAAAGAGATGTCAGCACACCTTGACGGGGTCCACGAGGACTGGTCCACAGGGTTGCTGGTTGGTTAAAAAAAAAACCATGGCACTGGTCGTTGCATAGGCAAGTGAAGGAACACGGGTGGATTTTAGTAAATAAAAGTCTGACACGCTCTTCCGCTCCGCCCAGAGCGGGAGAGGTCATTTGATGATTTCCCATCCAAAACAAAAAAAAAAAAGAACTGAAGAAGAGCAAGAAATTGCACTTGAAGAGCGCAGCCTTAGTATGGCTCGACTTCGTGCTTCTCACTCACCAGAGCAAAGGGAGGCAGCCCGTGAAACGGCTCGGTTGGCAATGCGAAATCGTCGAGCAAACCTCAGAGATCAAGCGCTAGATAATTTACGAAGCACAAGAAGAAATTCATTAAATACTGATTTGAATCGGGCAGCGTTTCAATACGCATATAATATAGCGCAATGGTGTTCGCATGGGGCCAATGGATGTTGTTTGCGAGTATTGTAGCACATTAAAGATTTCCGGAGAACCGCCAGGATTGTGCTCCCAAATAAAGATTCATTGAATAATAATATTTATTTATTTAAAATTATCCTAATTTAAAAAGTAGTCATGTGATATTGCCTTTAAGGCGGAACGAAGTTCGCCGGGTCAGCTAGTACTAATATATAAAGCTGAAGAGTTTGTTTGTTTGTGTGTTTGTTTGTTTGTTTGAACGCGCTAATCTCAGGAACTACTGGTCCGATTTGAATAATTATTTTTGTGTTGGATAGCCCCTTAATCCAGGAAGGCTTAAGGCTATATAACATCATGCTAAAACCAATAGGAACGGAGCATATCGACTACGCTAGTGAAACTGCGTAGCGTAGCTAGTTTTTATATATTTTCTCTCACAATAATTCTAAAGCAGTCAATCTACCTACAGTATTTGTCTCATTTTCCTTTATTTATTCCATCCAAAGGATGTCTGTACAAGATCGTGTCTAGAGATAAAAGTTAACTTAAAAAGAATAAAATATTGCTATTCATATAGGAAAATCACAAACTTAACTCAACACAGTTAAAAACAAAAAATAGTGTTCTTCTTCTCAGCCTATAGAGGTCCACAGCTGGACAAAGGCCTCCCCCAAGGCTTTCATTGCTTTGAGGGGGCTTGCCATGATTATGGCAACCAACCCACCTGCCAAGAGTGGGGATTCCCACTCTTGGCAGGTGGGTTGGAAGTCGCAGTAATTTGTTATTCCACAGCAGAAGCACTACTGCCCGCTTCCCTGGTGAGAGTTCCCTTAGTCGCCTCTTACGACACCCACGGGAGGACACACAGGAAATGGGCCTTTCAAGCGTCGATATATATTTATTTAAAAAGGGATAGAAAATAATATGTTAATTTAGAGCTGTCAAATTAGTCCACGAATGACGTAAATCGACACGTACATGTTTATAATCGCGTCTAAACTGTCTATGGAGTATCTTAATTTGACAGGATTAAACTCATATGTTATCTTCTATCCCTTTCTTAATGAAATAGAAAGAAAAGGATGTACTTAAAATTAGTTTTTTTTTTTTTTTTGTTAGTGGCATGTGGTCTAGCCTTTTGTGAAGTTTGCGTTACGATGTCAGATACACCCTGTATACGGACAAATCACACAGATTGAGCTAGCCCCAAAGTAAGTTCGAGACTTGTGTTATGGGATACTAACTCAACGATACTATATTTATAATAGATAAATATATAGATAAACATCCAAGACCCAGGCCAATCAGGAAAAGATCGTTTTCCATTATGACCTGGCCGAGGATCGAACCCGGGGCCTCCACGTCGCAGGCAGGCGTGTTGACCGCTGCGCCACGGAGGACGACATATCGTAATTTTTGAACAAGAGAATCTACATAGCTTTAGCTAGAGAACTGCAAGTGGTTTATAAAACGCGAGGTATGAATAATTCGGCTAAGTAGACCTTTTATTTCGACGGTAGATTGCAATTTTACGCGGGTTGCGCACGGATATTAAAAATTAAAGTTAATAAGCAAAACAGCGCTTTGTGCTGCAAAATGATACAGTTTGCGCTTTTGTTTGGTGCTACCTCTTTATGATAACATTTGTGATGTTAATACGCAGTTTGCTGTATTGTTTACGCTCGAAAAGAGAACATTTTTAGCCACTTTCAAACAGATACTGATGTTAACATACACTATTTAAACAGATACAGATACAAATCGGCTACTATCGGCTATATCGGCTATGCTCGGAGTTTCTCTGCGTGATCGAATCAGAAATGAGGAGATCCGCAGAAGAACCAAAGTCACCGACATAGCTCTTCGAGTCGCTAAACTTAAGTGGCAGTGGGCAGGGCACATTGCTCGTAGAACCGATGGCCGATGGGGCACTAAGATTCTGGAGTGGCGGCCAGGTACTGGAAGACGCAGCGTAGGGAGGCCCCCAACAAGGTGGACCGATGACCTGGTGAAGGTCGCGGGAAGCCGATGGTTGCGGGCAGCATAAGACCGGTCAGCGTGGAAAGCCTTGGGGGAAGCCTTTGCCCAGCAGTGGATATCTATAGGCTGAAGAAGAAGAAAAAGATACAAATACTGGTATTTACTAGTTTCCTTTGGATCTTCTATAGGTTTCATTCTGATGAGTGTGCAAGGGAATTGCATGATTTACTTCCCCCATCTCCGTTCCACCATCGGACGTCGACCCGTCGTACGGCGACTTTCCACCCTTACGTTGTTAACACCGCTACGATCCGAACGAAGCGTTTCGCTCCTTCTTTTATACCGCGTACTTCGAGGGACTGGAACAATTTGCCAGCGGCGGTGTTTCCGTCACACTGCAATATGAGTGTCTTCAAGGCTAGAGCGAATAGGCTCTTAATAAGCTAGCCGCTTTACCATCAACGATCGCATCACCGCTTACCATCAGGCGTGATTGCGGTCCAGCGCTAGTTTATTATTTATAAAAAAAAAAGTTGTATTTAAAGTTGGTTTGACAAAATACAATGCGCTTTTACTGGTTTCAAATAATTATTTACTAGCTGCTCCCCGCGACTTCGTCCGCGTGGACTTCAGTCTACGGGAAACCAGTTGATACAAAATAAGCGCCTGTTAAAATAATGGGAGCAATATGTACGCCCACGTTCACTCCCGTTTTTGCAACATTTTTTGTTACTACTCTGCTCCTATTGGTCATAGCGGGATGTTATATAGCATATGTCCTTTCTCAGGCTTTAGACTGTGTGCCAAATTTCATTACAATCGGTTCAGTAGTTTTGGAGTGAAAGCCGGACAGACAGACAGACAGAGATACTTTCGCATTTATAATATTAGTATGGATTGTCGAGAAAAAATAAATTTTCGTGTGTAAAGTTTCATAAGCTAATGCAATTATATACCTTTTACCGATTTTGATGTCTTTTGTGTTATTAATATCATAACCACTACATTATAAGACTTTTTTGGATGAGAATGATCAATGACCTAATGAGCGAAGCCGAAGGGTGTGTCAGATTTTTACTGACAAAAACTTACCCGTCCTTCATTTGCCCGTGCCAGGGGCAATCCTTGGGACAACTCACAGCCCTGGCTTCACTTACTTCAGTTCTCTGGTAGATATTATAAAATATTGTTACAACTTAAAGATTAAATTTGTCGGCCATAGCTACCACGGACCGCGGCCACCTCTGGGCCAATACTTCTATGCATTTCCAATTTTATGACAAACTTCCAGAAAAGGCGAGAAAAAAGGACACATTGAATTTTCAACTTTAGGTTGCTAAGCAGTGTGTTGAAAATCCAGCGCGGGAACGAAACGCTGCGAGAAATCACGCTCGTGCTGACCTCAGCTTGCTTAATTCTATGACATAATAAACTAATCTTTCTTTCTTTCATTTACTCCCGTATAGGTACGTAGTACCTACGCAATGTGAATTATAAAAATATTAAATAAAATAATCCGACAGTAAAAAAAAAATAGCTTAAAAACATTTCCTTTTCCCAAGACGAGTACAGTCGCGCGCTCAAGTGTCGAGTGGCTATATATTTTCATTTTCGAGAGGCGACACTCGCGCCGCCTGTAGGTGACTGCCAGAATTATTGCACTTCAACAAGAGTGGACCAATGTGTCTATATATATTCCTTTTTATTACTGTTAGAAAAAAGGAATCGCGCAGAGCTTGCGAATGACGTAAAGTGTGGCGTTATTAAAGTTTTATGTGCAGTTCGGCTTGGAATTGTTAACAGTTTATTTCTAGAATTGTTAACGCTTGTGATTTTTGGTGAAATGAAATGTAATAGACTCGATGTGAAGCGTGAATTATCCAAAGTGGTTTGGGCAGAGGTGTATAAAAACTACAAAACTGTTGGTGTTTAGTTGACGGAAGACGCAGCGTAGGGAGGCCCCCAACAAGGTAGACCGATGACCTGGTAAAGGTTGCGGGAGGTCGATGGATGCGGGCAGCACAAGACCAGTCATCAAGGAAAGCCTTCGGGGAGGCCTTTGTCCAGCAGTGCAACTCTATCGGCTGAGAAGAAGAAGAAGAGTTGATATTTTTACTCCTTTTTATTTTAAAGCTACCTTCATATATATTTATATACATAATCAGGCTATAATGTTCCCATTCCTGGGACACAGGCCTCCCCTCAGTGTACGTGAGTAAGCCGTAATCTATCACGCGGCTGGTGAATGTCAAGTATTTAAATCTTCCAAGTGTTGCCTCTAGGATATTCCGGTTTCCTCATGATGTTTTTTCACAGTTTCGAGAGCAGTGGTGATAAACTAATTTACACAAAGTAAAGCACCTGGTGGGGTTCGAGCCTACGAAGTAAAATTGTACTGATACCACGAGGCCACAGCTTGGTCTAACTGCAATGCTTCGATGTCGCCTTCGGGTTGTGGAGGTCAGACGGCAGTCGCTTCACGGAAAATGTCGAAGTTTAGCCATACAGCAGTTGGACTGGTAAAGCGGACCCCAGACTTCAAAGCTGAAAAGGCTTCGGATGCGACTGGGATTAACGCTGGGATGATGATGATGACCACGCGGCCACAGCTGTCCTCAAGCTACCTTCATCTTCTTCTTCTTCTTCAGCCTATAGATGTCCACTGCTTGAGAAAGGCCTCCCCCAAGGCTTTCCACGTTGACCGGTCTTATGCTGCCCGCATCCATCGGCTTCCCGCGACCTTCACCAGGTCGTCGGTCCACCTTGTTGGGGGCCTCCCTACGCTGCGTCTTCCAGTACGTGGCCGCCACTCCAGAACCTTACTGCCCTATCGGCCATCGGTTCTATGAGCAATGTGCCCTGCCCACTGCCAGTTTAGCGACTCGCAGAGCTATGTCGGTGAGCTACCTTCATACTCTTTATTAATTTTACTTTTAACGACGTTTTTGTATGTGCGCTCGGAAACATTTTATGTGTTTTTAGTTTCTCAGTAAGGAAATTTGTGTTAATTCATAATGAGAAATTAAAAAGAACAAAAGTTCGCCTTCGAGTTGTGGAGGTCAAACGGCAGTCGCTTCACAGAAAATATCGAAGTTTCGCCAAATCAGCAGTTAGACTGGTAAAAAGAACCCCAGACTCCAAAACTGAAAAAGCGAGTTAGTTTAATGTCGCAGGTTGTTGCGTGGAATAAGATACACTTTGGTCAGACTGAAGGTCAGATTTTCTAGCTTCTGACCACCCGTAATGACTGTCAAAAATCTATAAATAACAGCCGGGACCAACGGCTTAACGTGCTTTCCGAGGCAAAACTGAAAAAGCGAGTTAGTTTAATGTCGCAGGTTATTGCGTGGAATAAGATACACTTTGGTCAGACTGAAGGTCAGATTTTCGAGCTTCTGACCACCCGTAATGACTGTCAAAAATCTACAAATAACAGCCGGGACCAACGGCTTAACGTGCTTTCCGAGGCAAGAAGGAGTCCCGGTATTTAAAGATTGTCACCCAACCACTCACCAGCCGCAGCAAGCGAAGCTTAAAGCCTAGAGCACAGGCGTAGAGTAGCCAGCCTTTCGGTATTCTATAGGATTCATTTAGGTGAGTGTGCGAAGGAATTGCATGATTTAGTTCCCCCATCTCCGTTTCACCATCGGACGACCCGTCGCACGGCGAGTTTCTACCCTTACATCGTTAACACCACTATGATTCGGACGAAGCGTTTCGCCTCCTCTTTCATACCGCGTACATCGAGTGACTGGAACAATTTTCCAGCGGCGGTGTTTCCGTCGGACTACAATTTGAGTATCATCAAGGCTAGAGTAAATAGGCTCTTAATAAACTAGTGCGCTTTACCATCATCGATTGCGTCACTGCTTACCCTCAGGCGGGATTGCGGTCAAGCGCTATTTTATAAATTTATATATAAAAAAAACCTTAACCAAATCGATCGGCCGCCTTTAAAACCACCGTATAAAAGCCTCACCTTTTATTTAGCCACGAACTCAAAGCAATGTATAAATGTATATAAAGAGTAATATTCCACAGTCACTCTCGAGGAAAACCCAGTAAGCCCTTTAACAGTGCGAAATATAAATAAATGACGACAAAAGTGTCTGGTCACTGTAGCTGAGACGAAGTACAGTCGTCGTCAATATCAATATTACGCCGACGCGACGCTGTATCGGACTGCCTTATTCCCTCCAATTGAATTAATAGTACAGGCGATGAGAGAAGTGTTTTTCTTTTATCGTTTATACTCTTTTTGTAACTTTTTCTGGCGTTTATTTACTTTAGTGTTTTTTTTCGATTTTAACTTTTATGTGGATGGTGGGTTTTCAGGTGTTTTGTAATTTATTCCTTCAAGTCACAGACTAAGTATTCTATAGTTTGTATGTTAGCGTAGCCAAGTTTTGTCCTTAGATTTGACGAAAGTTAATTGTATACTACATTATTGGAATTTTATTGATAACTAGCGGCCGCCCGCGACTTCGTTCGCCTGGAGTTAGTTACTTGAACATTTTATTTTAACCCAAAATTTACAGCATATATTTTTTTTTTCCTATTAGTCCTCCTATTAATCCTCCTATTAGACCTCCTATTAGTAGTAGCTCCTATTAGTCACAGCGTGATGTTATATAGCCTAAAGCCTTTCTGGATCAATGGACTATCCGACACAAAGACAAAATAATTTTTCAAATTGGACCAGTAGCTCCTGAGATTAGCGCGTTCAAACAAACAAAGAAACTCTTTAGCTTTATATATCTATACTAATATATGAAGCTGAAGAGTTTGTTTGTTTGTTTGATTATCATCAAACAAAAAAAATCAATCCTTCTCTGTATGAGAGGAGACCTTTGCCTTGCATTGGGACAATAAAAAGGTTGTTGATGATGATGATATGTTCATAACCGTAACTCACAAAATCCAAACTTTTACCTGAATTTTTTACATATTTGTTACTAGCTTTCCTCCCGCTGCTTCGCCCGCGTGGAGTTCGGTTATTACCGCCTTTTAGATTTCCCTCGGGAATATCAATTTTTTTCCGGGATAAAAGGTAGCCTATGTTCTTTCTCAGGGTCTAAAGATTGTCTGTTCCAAATTTCATCAAAATCGGTTGAGAGGTTTAACAGACAGACAGACAGACAGAGTTACTTTCGTATTTATAATATTAGTATGGATAATTTTAGACTGGTAAAGCGGACCCCAGACTCCAAAGCTGAAAAGCTACGGATGCGACTGGGATTAACGCTAAGATGATAATGATGATGACTATTAATATTTAACAACTATCCTCGTTATTATTGTCACAAAATTTTCAAAGTACCAAAAAAAATTGTTGTTGTATCACAAGGCAACTTTTAGCAAATTTGGCCGATTTCAGATTATCCTTCATAATAAGTCTGTCTTTGTCCCGTGTTGGACGGGTAATTACTTCAGATGCTCTTATGAACTATCCCTTATTACTGTAAACAAAGTTACAGATTACATAATATACAAAGTTATTTTTCGCCTATGCGAACAATGAATATAGTTGCAAATGAATAAGACATAGCTCTTCGAGTCGCTAAACATTGTTCGTAGAACCGATTGCCGATGGAGCAGTAAGGTTCTGGAGTGGCGGCCACGTACTGGAAACACACCGCAAGCTACCGGTCAGCGTAGAAAGCCTTGGGGGAGGCCTTTGTCCAGCAGTGGACATCTATAGGCTGAAGAAGAAGCAACTGAATCGATTCCAATAATTTTTACACCATGTTATTTTTTTTTTCACTAATACATTTAGAAATTATTACAGTATGGTTACTGAGCGCGCTACGCAGCTTCCGCGTCCACATATCCGCGCCCAGCTGATGCCACAGGTCAATGTACCCGGCTCGCCCGTCCAAACGGAGCGTGGACCATATTTTTGTTGGGTCAACCAAGTAGGATAACAAGCTCATAACTTTGTGGTTTGTCATGAGTCATGATACCTTTTTAAAATTTTGTACATAGATTCTTTACTTAAAAATACTGGACACGTGTTTCGGATTTCGCATAAACTATAAATAATGTTGTATGTAAAAAAAAAAAAAACAACATTAATTATATCTTAGTAATCAAATGCGTTTTCGTTTTATCGCTTAATTACGGAACACTAAAAAGACACAAACACATTATAAATTAGGTATAAGAAAATTTTCGACTTCAGCATCGCCATGCGACGTGGCAAAGCTGCCAGCCTTTTGGCCACATTTCCTGTTGACAGCGATGCAGATGAATTGTTTGCCTATAAAATAGGAAGGGACATAATCTCTAATCTCTGATTATTTCCCTTTCTGTTTTATAGACTATATACAAATAAATATTATATAAATATATATGGACAAATCACATAGATAGAGCTAGCCCCAAAGTATGTTCGAGACTTGTGTTATGGGATACTAACTCAACGATACTATATTTATAATAGATACATATATAGATAAACATCCAAGACCCAGGCCAATCAGGAAAAGATCGTTTTCCATCATGACCTGGCCGGGGATCAAAACCGGAAAGCATCCACGTCGCAGGCAGGTCTGTGAGAGTGTCTGAGGTACATATAATATTTTTAAACTAAAACATAAAAATACAACCCTTTTGCTGTTATCACAACGGATCCATGGAACATTCACCACAAGCAAAACCATAGATTATTTTTCTACTGCATAGCTATTACAATAACAAACAGTAATAAATTACATTGAGACACTTTTCTCGATAATTACACCGCTCTCCAGGGCGGTGCTGCTAATAAAAAAGTCATCTGTGATTTTTCATTTTCCGTGGCCCGCCTATGTTAGGCGCACTTTTGTACAGTAGACTCGGGACGAAACGTTTTGATACTTTTTGAATTTAATAATGTTATAATTTTGTTTTTTTTTCTAGATAAGGTCCATAAAAAATACCCGGTTTCTTACAAGTCTTCTCTCAAAATCTTACGATCTCACGTCTCTTCTGTAAAAATCGTTTTTTTTTTGTGGTTTGGAAACCATCAGATGTCTTCTCCAGCACGTTAATTGCATAACACACTATTATTAAAAATGGGAATCATTTTGAAGTACATTGCTAATACATTGCTCTATATATTCGAAAATGTGTCTGATCAACAAGGTAAATCACGTAATGAATGTTGTTGAACTGTCAAAATGAAACCCATTGCTACTCGTTACGTTACGTTCGTTTGCTATGCGTTACGTCATTCTCTTACAGCTTTGTACGGGCGAAAGGGCGTATCAGACGTTTACTGACTAAAACCCGTATTCTTTTACATGACTACCAGGGCCATGGTATTTTTTCGAAAAACCCGAGAACCTGACAAGTTTCGGTCCCAGTAAATCCATTTTTGTGGCGCTTGGGAAACACAATTGACCCGGTCATGGTCCTTACCGAGCGACGAGATACCCATTGCTCGCCGCCCGCAAGCCTGCGCCTACAATGATCGATAGTTACATAGTTATTGTCTGCTGTATCTTGGCATTCCGGTCCTTTGAAAATCGTACGACGGGTCGAAGCCAACTTGCGGCCTGAACTCTTCTTTGAGGAATTTCTCGAGATGATGTGTCGGAGCGCGCACTACGAACATTGTCATTGGCGTCAAATCTAGATTCAGGCGAAATGATAGAAATGAAATAAAATCGTTTATTATGCAAGTAGGATCACTGATCACTTCTACATGTCATATTTTTTAAACTAGCTGGAGCCGGCATTTCCTATCTGATTACCTCTGAGAAGAAAAGCCGAAACAAACTCAAGGATCACCGTTTTTTTCAAGTCATCACATTAAAAATGAAAATGTTTAGAATAACAATATGTGTTTGCTTTGTACATAACAATCAATTTACTTGATTTAAAAAAAAACCAGTAAAATGTCATAATATATAATGCTTAATGACATTGCTTAGCAGAGCGAGCAGCTCAATCCCAAGCTTTATTGTCTTCTAAATAATCTCGACAAATCGACACTTCGTGTACATTAGGTTTAGTTAATAATGTTATTATGTATTTATAGTATTTTAAGTTGTTAATATAGTATTTTATCTGTGTTTACATGGGCCTTGATGCTTGACATAAATAAATAATACCCCATTTTGCAAAGTTTGGCCTTAATACAGCTTTTCAATCTTTTAATGAGTAAGTTTCGAATGTCCATGGGAAGCTTGTTGTAAAAGTGTATACATTGACCCATGAACGAGTTGCCTACTCTGTGAAGACGATTGTGATGTACAACAAGATTGTGTTTGTTCCTGTATTTATATTATCAATATCGCATACTTTCTTAAAATTCGATATATTGTTATGTACATACATAAGATTTTCAAATTTATATTGTGAAGCTATAGTCAGAATGTTTACCTCTTTGAACGTTTCTCTAAGATAATCTCTAGGACCAAGGTTGTAAATGGCCCGAATAGCCCTTTTCTGTAAAATAAAGATGGTATTGATATCCGCATAAGTTCCCAGAGAAGAATCCCATAATTCATAAGAATATGAAAATAATTGAAATAAACAATTCTGGCTGTATCTACATCAGTTATCTGTCTAATTTTCTTAACAGCGAAGGCGGCAGAACTGAGTCTATCCAACAGCTTCTCAATGTGAGGACTCCATTGTAACTTGGCGTCAATAGTTAATCCAAGAAAACTGTCGACTCGACAGGGATCAACTCTACTCCATTCAGTTGAACATTGGTACTTAACTGCCTGACATTTGGCGTAGAAAATTTAATGAGTTTAGTTTTTTTTTTTTCACTTAAAAGAAGGTTATTTACATTAAACCAATGGACATCTTTAGAAAGTGCATTGTTAAGTTCGTTAAAATATGCTAGCTAACGTTTAACTTTAAAAATAAGAGAAGTGTCATCCGCGAACAATCACAACATAGTTGTTGTGATTATCCCTCACATGACGAGATAGGTCATTAATATAAATTAAAAACAAGGACGGACCTAGAATAGAACCCTGCGCAACGCCCACGGTGACCGTAGATCCTGCAAATCTCTTGCCATTAACATCAACCCTCTGAAATCAATTATTCAGATAAGATGTCAAAAGCTCGAGAGCTCTGTCCCTCAAACCATAATGGTATAATTTCCTAATAAGAGTATCATGATGTACGCAATCAAAGACCTTGGACAAATCACAAAAAAATACCAAGAGCATCTTGCGATTCCTCCCAAGCCCCAAATATATTCTTTAGCAACGCCACACCCGCATCTATAGTTGAACGGCCCTTTGTAAAACTAAAATGGTTCACGGGCAATAAATTATGTAAATTGAAGTGCCTCAACACATGTTTAAAAATAAATTCTTCAAATATTTTGCTCTAAGTTGGTAAGGTAGATAGGTAACTCATTTTACTACGTTTTCAAGGAAGGAATTTTATAGACTAGCTGGTATCAAAACTAAACAATCAATACAAACCTGCTAACAGCGGTCTTCCCGTAAATTATTCCTTCGGCCATTAAACAAATATATCGCTATGCGGCCGGCCCACAGCTGCAAACCGCTGAAAAATGCGCAATCGACACTTTAACTGCATGGTTATCTATTATTAAAATAGTAAGAAATATTATTTTTAATAATAATTGAAAAAAGTTTCAGAATCTACAGTACCAATATTACAATCTGAATCATTCTGAAAGTTTAAAAAAAAATATTGCCCACTCTTGGAATTTCTCCTGTATCGTGGGTGTGTTTACAAACATATAAAGTCACATACACAAACTGACCACAACTCACTCACACACTCATTCTAATTCTGCTAATCCATTGCTCCATATGTTAAAAAAAAAATGTCTGCTTAGTAACGCAAATAAGGCAATGAATGTTGTTCAGCTATCTTAATGGAACCCATTGCTACTGGGGTCCTAGTCTGCTATTACAATTGTGTCAGAATTTTAGATCACTGATCTCTTGATGATCGATTTTGACAAGTTTCGTAATCAACTAACAAAATGGCGTCATTATGACGTTCCAGTCGTCAATCACTGACACTCCACTCCGTATTAATAAATGTTCATATTGAGTATTGGTTTTTACAAAATTATTTCTAATAACAGGTTTTATAATAACGACAAAACGGGAGTGTCATTCTATCACTATTCCATTACGAGAAAACTTAGATAATTAAACGATCATTATGAATTTAGTTTAGCTGATTACGAACTTTTGGCACAATGATAATGGAATCGTGTTGGAATGAGAAAATTATAAAAATAACAGATTTGACCCTGACAGTTAAACAAGAAACCGTGGCCTTGGACGTCGCACAAGCAAGTGAGGAACAAGGATTAGGTTTTAGTCAGTAAAAGTCTGACACGCCCTTCCGCTCCGCCCAGAGCGGGAGAAGTCATTTGGTGATTTCCCATTTTCCTCAGTGGTAGGCCATAACATCGGCTGCCGGCAGAAATTACCACCCACCAGACAAAGTCTTGCCGCCAAGCGATTCGTCGTGTTCCGGCATGATGTCTGATGAAGCCGTACGAAGGACGGGTCTGAGCAGTTTTGCTGCGATGGGTGCCGAGTACGATGCGTCAAATGTTGTTGTGTCGGAGGTTTAGTCGTGGAGGGTCTCCACATCAATCTCCCTCTGGCGCAGCATCGTTGGTCGTGTTATTGGGTTTAACATTGCACCACCTCGCTCAACTGCCGTCTTCCTTCCTATTCACTAAGATTTTTTAAATGAATGGGCTTAATAAACTAGCGCGCTTTACCATCAACGATTGCATTACTGCTTACCATCAGGCGGGATTGCAGTCAAGCGCTAGTTTATAATTATAAAAAAAAGGGCCCCCGACAGTGTGTTACTCCAAAACAGTGTGTTGTCCAAATGTACTACTAAAGAAGTATGTACTGTATTTCATATTTAAGTACTATAAAACTATATGTACTGTATGTATTACATGTTTCAATGTACTGTAAAATTTGATGCAAATAAATTATTAAATTAATTATTATTATAAAAGAATTTGTAATAGTGACCCATATGTGAACAGCACATAACACTGCCACATAATTAAAAACAAATTATATTTTCTATAAAATATCTGTAAAGCTCACATAATACCCAGCACCGTCATCTAACCCAGATTTCGTTCAAAACGGTCACCAAAGCCTGGAGCACAGGCGAAGAGTAGCCAGCCTGTCGGTGTTCTATAGGATGCATTTTGGAGAGTGTGCGAGGGAAATTGCATGACTCAATTCCATCACCTCCGTCCATCATCGGACGATCGGTCGTACGTCGAGTATCCACCCTTAGGTTGTTGACCCCACTACGATCCGGACGAAGCGTTAAACCTAGTCTTTTAAACCTCGGACCTACATCGAGGGACTGGAACAATTTGCCAGCGGCGGTGTTTCCGTCTGACTACAATTTAAGTTTTTTTTATATATATATATATATTATAAACTAGCGCTTGACCACAATCCTGCCTGATGGTAAGCAGTGACGCAATCGTTGATGGTAAAGCGCACTAGTTTATTAAGAGCCTATTCACTCTAGCCTTGAAGACACTCAAATTGTAGTCCGACGGAAACACCGCCGCTGGCAAATTATTCCAATCCCTCGATGTACGCGGTATAAAGGAGGAGGCGAAACGCTTCGTCCGGATCGTAGTGGTGTTAACAACGTAAGGGTGGAAACCAGCCGTACGACGGGTCGTCCGCTGGTGGAACGGAGATGGGGGAATTAAATCATGCAACAGAACACCGAAAGGCCGGCTACTCTACGCCTGTGCTCTGTGTCACAGTTAGTTAAGTGTCTGTAAGGCAAGAATAAGCTCTCAATAAACTAGCGCGTCTTACCATCAACGATTGCATCATTGCTTACCATGAGGCGGAATTGCGGTCAAGCACTAGTTTATAATCCATACTAATATCATAAATGCGAAAGTATCTCTGTCTGTCTGTCTGTCCGGCTTTCACGCCAAAACTATTGAACCGATTGTAATGAAATTTGGTGCACAGATAGTCTAGAGCCTGAGAAAGGACATAGACTATATAACAGCCCGCTATGACTAATAGGAGCAGAGCAGTAACAAAAAATGTTGCGAAAATGGGAGTGAACGAGGACGTACATATTGCTCTCATTATTTTAACAGGCGCTTATAAACTGAAGTCCACGCGGACGGAATCGCGGGCAATAGCTAGTTACATCCAAAAACAACAATTACAAAAGTTATTCCCATTGCATCATCCATCAACAAATCAGAATCACATTAGTCTCCCTCTTAAACAGCTAAAAAATTAGAACCTTGAAACAAAACACAGGCATTGAATAAATATTCTTCTAGCGTAAAGATCCTGTATATAGAATATTCAGTTGGAAAAGAGTGCGATCTCGTAATATAACGGTATCGGTTACTTGTTAGGGATACTATAGAAACTTATCACAAAAGAGGTGATATATTTTCCTTCAGAAACCTGTCATGTTTGCTATGTGATATCCTTTTTGACCACGTGTGTTTTTGAAGAGGAAAATAAACATAAATACGTATTTTACGAAACCATGTTATTGCTTTAATGGGTAATCCTAAGGTTAGAGGCAGTGGGCCTGAAACCACCTCGCGGGCCCAGTGCGGGTTGGTAGATGTCACATGTCTTCAATGTTTTTAGTTCTATAATAAATATAGTTTAAAAAACTAAAAAAACATGCTTTTAAAAAATATCAAAGTAAAAAGTTAAAAATATTTTTTTTAAAGCGTGAGGCGTTTGTGACATAGAACAATTATGTCACAAATGACATAATTGTTTTATATACAGTGAAACCTGGTTAAGTGAGACATCAAGGGAACTGCAATGTCGTTTCACTTATACATAGAGGTATTCCACTTACCCAGTGTCTCAGATATACAGGTATAAATAAATATCTGTCTCATTTACAGAGGTTTATGCATATACTTAAAGGTAATCATGAATGAGTAAACAAACAATGTTATCTCAGTTACAGAGGTTTATGCATATAAAATTTACTCACTGTCTCAGTTACAGAGGTAACTATGATGATAAATCGAAAGAACAAATCCCAGATATAAAGGCTTACCTCATCCCACTAACAGAGGTAATTCAGTGCCAAAGTGTTGGGACCTCAGCATGAGTTCCATTTAGGGAGGTTTCTCACTTATCCAGCGCATCACGCTTTTTTAAAAATTATTTTAACTTTTCAGTTTGATATTTTGTAACAGCATGTTTTTTTAGAGTTTTAAATTATATTTATTTTCAACTTTTTAGTTCGATGTTCTTTTTGGAGTTTACTCCTTATGAATCGATTTTCATATATAAGGTGCCCGGTATGAGAAAAATCCGAGGGGTAAAACCTACTAACGAGTAACGAATTTGAAGCGTTACTATTTTAGTGCGCACCTTTGGTGCGCAACTTTCTAATCTAAAAAAGTGGCATAATTATCTTTTTACAACTATATTTTGTTACTTATTAAGATAATGTTATATTTAAAAAAAAATCAATTATAATAATTTAAAAAAAATGTTTCTAAAAAAAATTTTATTATCAACTTTCTTAAAATTGGTTAAAATTTTCATAAATATGCATTTATAATTTTTTTAATTTTTTATGATTTATTTTATAAATAATTTTTAAAATAATAATAATATTTTTTTATTTGTTATTTTTTTTTAATTTTTTTTTTCTCGTACTTGAGGAGTAAACTCCAGTCGTGCGTCGGAGCTGACACACACACTTTTTAAAAAAAAACGAACGAACGAACTTATTGAAAACGGTGGGACATTTTACAGTAATGAGCCACTAACTCGTAGTCCAAAGAGTTAGAGAAGGACAAACAAACAAACAAGCATGCAAGCAAACAAGCAAGCAAACAAGCATACAAGTGAAGCTAATAAAAAGCATGTAAATTACCGATTTCCTCGCGATGTTTTACTTCATCGTTTTGAGAGCAGTAGTGATGAAATCGTAATAATATTATGATTGCAAATGTTTGTAAGTATAGATGGATGTTTGTGGAAAGAGTAAACCTTTCATGTGAAAACTACTCAACGGATTTGCATGCAAAAGAAAGAATTTTTTGGATACCAAGAATCAATCATGTGCTGTTATACTTATTTTTAACACCCTTGCTCGTAAAGCTGATGTAATTCCACCGGTTTTATATATGTAAAGCAGGCCATAACAAACGCGTGTGTTATCAAAGCAAATAGTTAAGTTATAGTCCATACAAATTCCATAAAAGCATTATTTTCCATTTCAAGTAATTATGGAACTGATCGCCGCCGCACGGCTCGCGCCGCGCGCTGTTCCATATTTGAAATGGCAAATAATGATAGGTACTAATGGCGGGAAAGCAACAGTGTGCATTCACAGATTGAGTTTATTTAAAATGAACAAAATATAAAATACTTTTTTTTTCTGTTTCCTGGCAAGTGTGTTAAAAACGTCGTACGATATACGTGCGTATTGGTTATAACATGCTCGGCTCAATTACACCCTCGCCTTCGGCTCGGGCTGAAATTCCGCCTCGCATGTTATAACCATCATTACGCACTAATATCGTAATGTACTGTATGTATGTATACATTCACAAAAGAAGTTGTTAATCCATACTAATATTATAAATGCGAAAGTAACTCTGTCTGTCTGTCTGTCTGTTACGCTCTCACGACTAAACCACTGAACTGATTTTATTGAAATTTGGTACAAAGTTGACCTTGAGAAATAACTTAGGATAGTTTTGATTCCGGACTTTTGAAGAGTTCTCTTGGAAACGCGATATAACCGAACTCCACGCGGGCGAAGCCGCGGGCGGAAAGCTAGTAACCTATATAGAAAACCTATGAGGCCAAACTTGGAACTCATGATGCCATCTGAATTTTTTAATATCCACATTTTACGAACAATGCCTCTTTGTCAATGTCATATGAGCGCCATTATTTACACACATTATCAACCTTTAATGTTACTGTGGAAGTACGAGGCGCAGCGTGTAAAGCTCACTCATCCTCCATAGAAAAGGGAGGATCCTCCGACCAGACTAGGATTGTCCGGCGGGCTACTTTGCCCGCCGGTTGATGTCGCGAACTTGTATGCGTGCTAGTTGCACAGAAAACTCTGATTGTGAGATGCAAGATTCGCGTGACGTCAGTATGGTGCGTTGTAGGCACCGCTATATTACCACCACCGAGACACAGGCAGCCTCTTCGAGAACGAGTGGTCTGTAATCCACCGCAGGGGCCCAGTACGAGTTGGTAGATGTCACGTCTTTGAATTTTTGATTCTAGGACATGACGGTTTCCTAATGGTGTTTTCCTTCAGCGTTTTGAGAGCAGTAGTACTGTGAGCAGTGTCTTTTATATGTATATGTCGTAGAACATCCTATGACATACTATGACGTCACACCTAACCTAACATAAGAAAAAACACAAGATACAATATCATCTTATATCGTCAGACCTAACATGAGACACAATATAGCGTCCACCTTTTAAAAAAACACATACTTCACGTTTCACAACATGGCGTTATCCTATAACGTCACATTTCTTACTTCTTTCATAATTTAGCATCTCTTTCATACTTCACGTTTTACAATTTTGTATCCCTTTTATACTTCACGTTTCGATATATTTCATATGTTAAGTCTGCTCTGACGTCACACCCACAGATGTTCACCATTAGTTGGGTTGTGTGTTTGGTAGGGTAGGTATGTGGTACTCAGTACACACTAAGTAACTTTTCCGCCTAGATACGAACCTAGCTATAGCTATCTGTAAACTCGTAAGACGGGGCCGTTACAATTAGGCCGTCACTACTCTCTGAAAAGTTATTTGTAGCAGTGTATTTGCATTAGCATGTCTATAATCTCAAAAAAAAGACTCATAAAATGTATTAAATAAAAATAAAAATACTGCTTAGCTTATTAAGATCGCCACATAGTCATGGCTACATAAACCTCCACAAATTGTAGCCTGATCTAAACAAAGGAGCAACATCAACTTTTGTTGTTGTTTATTCACTTAAAAATCCATTACACACAAAAAGACCAACTAATAAATATGAAGAACGAAGGCTTTCTTCATAAAAACCTCTTGAAAACCGTCCAAGGGAAATTGAACTTTATTCTTTCAGCATGACGGTTGAAAGTACAAGGCGTGGTTGTACCGAGACATTTTAAAGTAGGATAGGAGCATGTCAGAATCAATTCTTGCAGCCATTTCTCAATAAAGTTCGCGAAGGAAGTGAACATACTCGTATGCAATGAGGCTTTTAAAGTTTGACGTACATTACATACGGCTGAGTCTAAGTTCTTTGGTATAAACAATGTTCGATATATTCGGAGTGACGGATACACTTGCTATTAAGGTGTGTTACAGATTATTTTGAATATATGGCAGCGAACACTTTGATGGACATGTGCCTAAATTACAGCCGCCAGGGTCAAGAGATCAGCACCGTATTTTTTTTATTTTTTTTTTTTTAATAATTATAAACTAGTGCTTGACTGCAATCCCGCCTGATGGTAAGCAGTGATGCAATCGTTGATGGTAAAGCGCACTAGTTTATTAAGAGCCTATTCACTAAAAAAACTTAGGAATAGGAAGGATGACGGCAGTTGAGCGAGGTGATGCAATATTAAACCCAAGACCAACACGAACAAACGATGCTGCGCTAGAGGGAGATTGATCTGGAGACTCTCCACGACCAAACTCCCAAGACAACAACATTTGGCGCATCGTACCCGCCACACATCGCAACACAACTGCTCAGACCCGTCCTCCGTACGGCCCACCTCCTATTCCTTAGTTTTTTAAGTGAATAGGCTTAATAAACTAGTGCGCTTTACCATCAACGATTGCATCACTGCTTACCATCAGGCGAGATTGCAGTCAAGCACTAATTTATAATTATTAAAAAAAACACAGACAGTTACAGTTATATTTAAAATATAATAAATAGCTAATTAGCGTGCTTCCGTTGGCTGTGGTCGGTGAGAGTGTCGTTGAGGGCGCGGTGCGATTGCCCCCCTCCCGCGTCCCTTATTAAATTTTACCATTAAGGTTCGTATTCCAGAAGGAAACTCAAGCATTGATCTCTGTTTAAACATTACTTAAAATTAGTTTCAAAAGCGAAAAAAGACTTGAAAAGAGACTTAAGTAGAGCTTGAGTTTTGAGTGACGTTCTGTAATACGGTCCATAGAGACCTAAAGTTTAGCCGATAATTTTTTGTTTAAAAAAAATCGTTACTCGAATTTCTCCTGTAGGTATCATAAGTGGATTTACATTTTTTTTTTGTTTCTCGGTGGTGGGCAACAACATCAGCCGCCGGCATAAGTTACCACCCACCAGACAAAGTCTTGCCGCCAAGCGATTCGTCGTGTTCCGGCATGATGTCTGGTGAAGCTGTACGGAGGACGGGTCTGAGCAGTTGTGTTGCGATGTGTGCCGGGTACGATGTGCCTAATGTTGTTGTGTCGGGAGTTTGGTCGTGAAGGCTCTCCAGATCATCCTCTGGCGCAGCATCGTTGGTCGTGTTGTTGGGGTAAACATTGCATCACCTCGCTCAACTGCCGTCTTCCTTCCTATTCACTCAGTTTTTTTTAAGTGAATAGGCTTAATAAGCTAGTGCGTTTTACCATCAACGATTGCATCACTGCTTACCATCAGGTGGGATTGCAGTCAAGCACTAGTTTATAACTAATAAAAAAAAAACAGACATATAAACTCGCATATACAATATGTAAAGAAAACCCTATCCGATCCGTGAAGGTATTCTTAGGTATCGATAACTGATTCTACTAATGCCTACAAAGCCGGGCTAAACTTAAAAAAAAAATCCCCCTAAAAAAATAAATATTCTTTCGCAAAAAGAGGTAATTTAATACATGTGCAGTAGGCAATACATGCGCGGGCGAAGGAGGCATGGCAGGCGGCACGCGGTTGCATCGCTATTCGCTCATAATAATACCGTCGAAAATGGTTTTCTTTACATACTGTACTAGCGGCCGCCAGCGACTTCGTTCGCGTAGAGTTAGTTATGCTCCGCTCCTCTTGGTCGTAGCAGATGTTATATAGCCTAAAGCCTTCCTGGTTTAATGGGCTATCCAACGCAAAAAGAATTTTTCAAATCGGTCCAGTAGTTCCCGAGATTAGCGCGAACAAACAAACATACAAACAAACTCTTCAGCTTTATATATTAGTATAGATATAGATAAACAGCCAGATCTGTAACAACTACTTGTAGGTCATAATATAGTTACAGTCGCTTATCACTACTCAGCTTCAGCCAACGTTTAAAAAAGGACGAATGTTTTTTGCTCTCTGTAATGTCGTATAAATTAGATATATCTATCTCTGTCTACTATCAAAGTAAACATAATCATTACGTCACTTCCGGGTAATAGATCAGCTGGCTACGATATCCTTGGAATCATCACAGATTTACCCTGGGATGGGCGTTACAACTCCGCCCCGCAAGAAAATTACGACTGTATACTTGGACTTATAGTTTTGATACTTTTGTTTAGGCGTAAAGAAAATTTAAAACAAGAACGTTTGGAGTGTTTTGTTTTTTTTTATTGTTATTATTTTAGATTCTTTTATTTAAACTTAAATTTTAAAGATCAGTGGAGGTCTAGTTGTAATGGCCGCGACTTACTAGTTGTAGGTCGTGGGTTCAGTCCCAGACAGGCGTTTTAACATAAACAGCCTAAAATGTTCCCACACCTGAGACACAGGCGTCCTCTTGGTGAGAGGGAATGGACTATAATCTACTACGTAGGCCCACATATCTTCGAAGTTTTGCCTCTAGAACATGCCTCACGATATTTTCGCTTAAGCCTTTTACTTTGTGTATGTAAATAATTTTATTTTCGCTGCTCTCAAAACGCTGAATAATAATAATAATAATAATACAGCTTTATTACATTCCACAATTAATCAAGTGATATTAATATGTAATTCCATTAATTAAATTATACATCAGTTAATTAAATTCAAAACTATAATTTTTTTTTTTTTTAAATAAAAATATATACATTAATTGGTGCAAGATATTGTTATTTTCATTGTTATAAATCAAACTAGCTTTCCGCCCGCGGCTTCGCCCGCGTAAATTTCGTTTATATCGCGCTTTTTAGATTTCCCTCGGGAACATCCAATTTTTCCGGGATAAGAGGTAGCCTATGTCCTTTCTTAGGGTCTAAAGATTGTGTGCTTTCCGCCCGCGACTTCGCCCGCGTGGAGTTCGGTTATATCGCGCTTTTTAGATTACCCTCGGGAATATCAAATTTTTCCGGGATAAAAAGTAGCCTATGTTCTTTCTCAGGGTCTAAAGATTGTCTGTGCCAAATTTCATCAAAATCGGTTGAGAGGTTTAAGCGGGAAAGCGTAACAGACAGACAGATAGACAGACAGACAGACAGACAGAGTTACTTTCGCATTTATAATATTAGTATGGATGGTGTGGACCCCCTTTAGGGTAAAAGCCTCCTCCAAAGAATTCCATTTAATTTTGTCTCTGGCGGTGGATATCCAGTCTCTACCTGCGGTGGCCACAATCTCATCTTGCCACCGAGCGTTCGGACGACCTCTAGCTTTCCTACCATATGGTCCTTTCCAGTCTGTGATATTAATTGTCCAACGATTGTCCTTGTATCTGGCGACATGGCCAGCCCACCTCCATTTTAAACTTTTAGCAAAACGCAGAGCATCCTTTACCATGGTAATCTTCCGAATTTTTGTACTTCTTACTCTGTCTTTTAGCTTTAAGTTCAGGCAGCTCCTTTCCATTGCTCTCTGGGTGGTCTGGACTTTGTGACTTGCTTTCTGATCGTAGGTCCACGTTTGGCAGCCGTAGGTGAGACAGGGTAATATTGTACTATCCAGTATCAACCTTTTTAATTTAATTGGTAATTTCGATTTCAAAACCTCTTTTTGAGCCCAGTATTTCCTCCATGAGATAGCTGCTCTTCTGCTGATCTCCTCTATATTCCGGTTTTTACAAAATGAAATTTGCTTACCAAAATAAACGTAACTTTCTACGTACTCTATTGGCACCCCATTAACCAATATCGGCGTCAAGTCCCTGTTAGTCATTACTTTGGTTTTTTCTAAGTTCATCTCTAGTCCCGCGCGGGCGCTAGCAGATTGAAGCTGGTTGATCATCGTGTTGAGCTTATACGGGCTTTCAGAGAAAACAACGATGTCATCCGCAAAACGGAGATGACTCAAATGTTTCCCATTCACATTAATTCCTTGTGCCGACCATGGTAAGTCTTCCATTACATTTTGTAGGACCGCTATAAATAATTTCGGCGAGATAGGATCGCCCTGTCTGACTCCTCGGTTAATACTGATTTTGGTACCCATCCTGTCTAGCCTGACTCTACTTGTGCAATTAAGATAAATATTTTTAATAATGTTAATGTATTTCGCTTCAATGTCTTGTTTGCTTAATGCTTCCCAGATGCTATTATGATGAATAGAATCGAAGGCTTTCTTATAATCAATAAAAGCTATGTATAGCGGTTTTTTTGTATTCGACATACTTTTCAATTATTTGATCAACGGTGTGAATGTGATCAGTAGTACTAAATCCGCTTCGGAATCCCGCTTGTTCTACAGGTTGGCATAAGTCTATCTGTGAAGATATTCTGTCTAGTAAACAGGATGCAAAGAGTTTATACAGACAAGACATGAGACTTATCGGGCGGTAGTTTCCTATGTCTTTAGGGTCTCCCTTTTTTATAAAGCAAAATAATTTCCGACTCTGCCCATTGCTGCGGCATACATTCTTCTTGAAGTACTTTATTGAATAATATTGTAAGTGGCGTTAGTAAAAGTATTTGGCCTTGTTTAAGGTGTTCGTTGTTCAGACTGTCAGGTCCTGGACTCTTATTTAGTTTTAATTTAGTTATTTGTTTTAATATTTCCTCTTCACCGAAATTTCTTACAGACCGTGTATTTTTCGGTTGGATTAGTTCAGTGTTTTCTACTGGGTCCGGGCGACTGTAAAGACTAGCGTAAAAGTCACCGGCTATGTTTACAATGTCAGTACGTGATTTGCAAATTGTAGAGCCTCTCTGTAGAGACGGAATCCATGTTTTTGATGTGTCTAATTCTTTGAACGCCTTAAGCCTGAAGCGATAAGATTGTTTTTCTTTTATTCGCCCTTTTTATATTTTTCAGGCTTGATATTATAGAGGTTTCTATCTTTTTGCAGTATTCCATAACATTACAGTTTTTGTGTTTTTCTAATAGTTCGGGTATACATTTTTCGAGATTTTTTAAGTACACGCTTATCTCTTCCGAGGTCTTCAGTGAGTTTCTGGGACTGGTAAAGTTTCTTCTGCTCCTTTTTTCCATCTCTAAGCAAAGAGTCGCTCTCAGTAGTCTGTGATCGGTGCCAAAAGGGAAATAATTCAGTACTTCGTATTTTGAAAATAGTTTGGGCTTTGTTGTAGTTATATAATCAATTTCTTTTCTAGTGTTCTTGTCAGGTGAACACCAGGTCCACCTCCAATTATCTTTTGATTTGAATATTGTGTTTACAATTTTCAGGTTGTGTTCGTATGCGTATTGAATTAGTCTGTCGCCTCTCTTGCTTCTGTTACCGAAACCGTGAATGCCCGCAACATTATTCTCATAGCTCTTCACTTGACCGATCTGTGCATTGAAATCGCCCATGGTTATAATATACTGTGTAGAGATCATGTCATGAGCTTTTTCTAAGTCTGTATAGAATATTTCCAGTTCATTCTGTGTAGAGCACTCCGTTGGTGCGTATACCTGAATGATTGCGAAGTGATGGTTTCCTAGGTTTATTTCTAGTAAGCAAACTCTTTCTGATATTCCAGAAAATTTAATTATATTTTGTTTGTATTTTCGTTTGATCAGGAAACCCACACCATAGAGGCCCTTTGTTTGCCCTATATAATACATAATATAGTCTTCGTCCTCTATTATATTTTCGCCCAATCGGCGCACTTCACACAGGCCTAGTATATCATGATTTATACTACGGAGAGCAGTTTTTAGTTCTAGTAGTTTTTCTGGAGTAGACAGTGATCTCACGTTGAGGGTACAGATATTTATTACATTTCTTTCCCTTGCAATATTGGAATTTTTTGGAGGGTTGTGGTCTAACTCTCCCGCGGTGACCAACCGTGGTGGGAGGTGTGTGGATAGTAGAGGGTGTGACGGTGGTTGCTCTGCTAAGTTAGGCTGCGATGTGATTGTTTGGTTTTGGGGCGTATTAGTTTGAGTGAGGATTTTTTTCGGTTTCGTTCGTGGTCGGTAAACGCTGAATACTATAATAATAATAATAGTTTATTTCAAAAAATCTTCATCATCATCATTTCAGCCGAAAGACGCCCACTGCTGGACATAGACCTCCCCCAAGGATTTGCACGACGACCGGTCCTGCGCCTACCACATCCAGCGGTTTCCCATGACCCTCACTAAGTCGTCGGTCCACCTTGTCGGGGGCCTTCCCACGCTGCGTCTTCCGGTTCGTGGTTGCCACTAGAGAACCCGTCGGCCCCATCGGGCATAGAAAAATCTTAGTATTTAGTACTACAGAGTTTAGCGTCTTTAGCGGAACTAGGCATAGCCTGTATTTTGGCTATCAGCAAAATTCCCGTCGGAAATTATACTAAGAAAATGCCAATCAAAAAGTCATATATGTGGGTCGTTCTTCTTTTTTATCGACAATGACTTGTCTTCTCCGTAAAAAAAATAATATTTTGATCATAAACATTAAATTACTTCATTTTTTTATATAAAAATATACTTGACAATGCAATAATTTTAATATCCTCAAAACTACATTTTATTCATAATTAATTTTTACAAAATCAGTGTTACAGAGTATACAAAAAGCGTGACGGAGGTGTTATACATACAAATAAAGTGTGTCCCTCTGTGACTAGTTATGTAAACAAACTACTCTCGTAAAAAAAATCACATTGTAAGTTTCTATCCAAGAACATTTACTAAACTTAACCTTTTTTATTACATTAATAAGAAGAAATAATTTTTAATGTTTAAGTTATTAAATAAAATAATATTTTATTGGCTGTCCCCCAATGTATATGATTTTAGTTGCTACCTTCTGTCACTCATTTTATGGTACAAAATAGTATGCGTTAGAAACTTTCAGCTTGGTCACTAGGTTCGAGAATAGTTCCTCTCCACCCCGCACTCGCACTATACGGTCCCACGCCCCAGCAATACCAGTCAGTCGCTCGCAAACAGTAAAAAGAGGTGCGTGTGTTTATTTAGCGACCGCTCTGTCACGTAAGTTACGACTTCCAAATGTTATTCTAATTTCGGGGTTTTAATATTATTTGATTAATTTATGATAAATATTTAATATATACCCAGTTTTATGCGTAAATTATAACTAGGAAAATGCTGAACATCTCGAACACTACTGTTTTACACCTCTGTCACGTAGCACCTCTGTCACGAAAACGTGTGACGGAGTGGTATAACTCGTGACGGAGGGGTCATTTTTGTATGGAACGCAGAGCCTTAGTTAATATCCATAATAGATGATTGCTAGTTTTTTTATATTGGTTATTCTATCGTCAACCATTTTGTTAATTTAAGGTATTACCATCAAATAAATGAAAAAATGGCATTATCTGCGGCTGAAAGACAGCGACGGTGTCGTGAAAAAATAAAGCTTAACCCTGAACTTATTGCAGAAGTAAAACGTAAAGATTTAGAAAGATATCATGCTCGCAAAACGATTAGTTAAGGATATGACACCAAAAGAACATAAAAAATAAAAAGACAATGGCAGATTAGAAATAAAAAGAGAAGAGAAAGACAAAAAACTATGCAGAACGTTTTGATTAACAGTCCGGCTTCTACACCGCCTCCTTCAAGTCCCAGACTACTTCCATGAAGTCCCAGATCTCGTTCACTGACTCCAGCCTCGTCTGTTGCCAGTAGCAGGGGAAGAAAACAAGTGCGTGTGGTATAGACAAAATATTTACCTTCTAAACCAAATAAAAGAATTACTAAGAAAAGTACAGAAATACAAGAAAAGACTTCAGCGACAGAAAAAGAAACAAAATTAAGTGCTTACAATTACATTCACTCATAGTAAAAAAAAAAAATGAAAATGGCAAAAAGAATACAGAAAATACACTATCTTATGAAATACCATTAAGAAACATTTCAAGCACACAAAAGACCACAAAATTAAACGCTATACTAAAAGTATACTTGAAGACACAGCAATTCAACGTTCCAGACAAAAACTTCAATTGGCAATGAAGTATAGTTCAGTGAAGAAGTATAATTCCATCTTGCCAAAACATACTATATTAAAACAAAGAATTCATGATTATCATCTCAGGGATGATGTGTCACGCTCACGAAAATCTCAAAATCTCAATAAGTCATTTCTAAAAGCCCCAAGCGTTTTTTTCACTACAGTTATTTTTCAAAATTTAAGCCGTTTTATATCGTACCACCTTTAGTTGACAGTCGTGAAACCTGTATGTGCAAGTTACACGCAAACATTGCATTCATGAAAGTTATTTTATATAAAAATAAAGGTATCAAGACAAATGACATGAACCAGATAATCTTACAAACTGTATGCGATGTTAATTCATTACCACTCCGTCACTTCGTTAACCACTCTGTCACAATTTTGTCCCCCTTAAAATTTTAGTTCAAAGTGAGTTATGAACCACTTTATTGTTAGTATTTACAAAAATAAAGTTTTCTAGTATTATATGCTAAATAATAAAGGTGTTCACAAGATTTTTAAGCGACTTTATTGGGCGAATTTCATAATATTAAAAAGTTTTATGTTTTATGAAGCAAAAATGTGACAGAGCGGTATTGGATAATTTAAAAAAAAATATTATTTAAAAAATTCCGTCCAATGGAGCTAGATAATAGTAAATATTCATATTCTTGGTAAGAAAGTAATAAGAAACAGATGTTCTGATTTAAAATCAAACATAAAAAAAATAAATACTTTTGTGACTGAGGTGTTATTTTTTTCATACCATTCCTACGAAATTTGAAATAAAACGGAAATTACATGTAATACTTCGCTGCATTAAATGTTTTTGTAATCTACAATAATGAGGCAATAATTTAAATCACATTTCACTAAATAAATCACAAGTTTAGTTTTTTATCAAATGCAAAAATTTGCCGGTCAGATTGTCGATAAAAAAGAAGAACGTCCCATGTATAATTAATTAAATTAGTACTACAGAAATACAGACTAATAATTGATGAGTAATTTAAATGGGATGAGAGGAGACCTGTGCCCAGCAGTGGGACGAAAATTAAAAGGTTGATAATGATGATGATGATGAATTTAAATGGTAATTAATTAATTTTAATACATAGATTCAGTCGATTGATTTAATTACATGCATAAAGGTGCGTGTTATTGAATGAGTGTGTGAGTGGCTTATGTATATGAAAATGTGTGTGTTTGAATAATTATGCGGTGACATGTGGATATGAGGCCCATTGTGAGCGGCGACGTTTCAGTTCCATAAGTCATCACTGGCAACACACACTGGTCAAAGACTTAAGTCTTGAGACACTGTGGTATCTTGGACGACGAGAAGATGTAGCGTAGCTTCCCGATCGCTGCCCAGCCGAGCTGGATTTGACGAGACACCTCTTTCTCGGAGTTGGACCTACCTAGTTGGACTCACACAAAGGGCAATGGAAAGAGCTATGCTCGGAGTTTCTCTGCGTGATCGAATCAGAAATGAGGAGATCCGCAGAAGAACCAAAGTCACCGACATAGCTCTGCGAGTCGCTAAACTTAAGTGGCAGTGGGCAGGGCACATTGCTTTATGCGAACAATGAATATAGTTTGTTCAGAATAAGCAACTGAATAAGACATAGCTCTTCGAGTCGCTCAACATTGTTCGTAGAACCGATGGCCGATGGGGCAGTAAGGTTCTGAAGTGGCGGCCACGTACTGGAAGACGCAGCGTAGGGAGGCCCCCAACAAGGTGGACCGATGACCTGGTGAAGGTCCGGGAAGCCGATGGATGCGGGCAGCACAAGACCGGTCAACGTGGAAACCCTTGGGGGAGGCCTTTGTCCAGCAGTGGACATCTATAGGCTGAAGAAGAAGATGTGGATATGAGTGTGCGTGAGAAGAAAATGTGTCTCTCGGTGGTAGGCTATAGCTACAAGAGCTGCCGGCAGAAGTTACCACCCACTAGACAAAGTCTTGCCGCCAAGCGGTTCGTCGTGTTCCGTCGTGATGTCTGGTGAAGACGTACGGAGAACGGGTTTGAGCAGTTTTGTTGCGATGTGTACCGTGTACGATGCGCCAAATGTTGTTGTATCGGAAGTTTGGTCGTGCATGATCTCCAGATCAATGTCTCTCAGAAGCAGCATCGTTGGTCGTGATGTTTGGTTAAACATTGGATCACCTCGCTCAACTGCCATCTTCATTCCTATTCACTCAGTTTTTTTGAGTGAATGATAATAATAATAATTTATTGCCACAAGCTTAGTACTATTATACATGACATGTGGGAACAAATTCAATTAAAATATAAGAGTTTAGCGTCCGTAACCGAACTAGGCATAGCCTATATTTCGGCTACGGTGTTTCCGTCGGACTACAATTTGAGTGTCTTCAAGGCTGGAGTGAATAGGGTCTTAATAAGCTAGCGCCCTTTACCATCAACTATTGCATCACTGCTTACCATCAGGCGGGATTAAGGTCTATGAGTAGTTTATAATTCATTTATAACAAAATGCATTAGCAGCACCCACTCTATAATAAAAGTTTATAATTTATATAAAAAAAATAATATATAATTATAAAGAAAAGCAGGTATGACAAAGAGAGTCAAAATTACAGATAAGATATCTATAAAATAAAATATGTATGGATATATCAAGCATAACAAAGAGTTAGAGGCGGGAAAACAAACAAACAAGCAAGCAAGCAGACATACAAGTGAAACTAAGCATACCAATAATTTGTATTGTAAATTATTGTGCTGAAGAAGACCTGTCCTCGCAATGGGACACTATTGTAGGCCGTTTGTCTAACTAATGGAAGTTAACTACAATAAAGTTTTTTTTATTTATAACTAGCGCCCCATCCCGGCTTTGCACGGGTGCAATGCTTGTTAACGTTGTAATATGTAGTTTTCGTTATCTTCAACAAATTTTGTTGGAAAAGTTTACCTGGTGGCTCGATAGATGGCGTTGGCGTCAAATTACATCTCACTATGGTTTCGTTACCAGGCAAACTATAATAGTCCTCAATATATTCTTAATAAATGTCTTCGTTCAGAGTACGTGGCGTTGTTTTATTACAAAAAATACTCCCGACTAGTCGTTTATACGGGCGAAAAAGATCTTCGATGATCATAAGGTCCTTCGAGCCGGATCGGTTTTTTGAGAAAAGCCAAAGGCGCCCTCTGGTGTCTGAGTTGGGAGCAGAATTGGCGCAAGTTCAGCGGAGTGGAGCTGAGCGGAGCGGTGTGGACCAGAGCTGAGCTGAGCGGTGTGGATCGGGGCTAAGCTGAGCGGAGCGGAGCAGAGCTGAGCGGAGCGGAGCAGAGCTGAGCGGAGCGAAGTCGACGGAGTTAAGTGGAACAAAGTGAAGTGTGTGTGACCAAAGTGCAGCTTCAAAACTGTGAGTACATTTATTTAATTATAAGTTGCAAGTGCCAAAGACTTAGAAAATTTTAGAAACTTGGGACTTAGAATAATTCGTCAAAAATTGAAGAGACCCCGAATCTATGCCCGATTTCACTTAGAATTAAAGTACAGTTCAAACACTTAGAAAAATTTCTACATTCAAACACTTGTGAAATTCTAAACTGTCACTTAGCAAATTTAACACATCGAATTATTTCGGAATACGTAATCATGGAAGCTAAGTTAAGACTATTGGAAGATATAAAAGTCCGCATTCAGAAAGGGCTTATTAATTTCAGAAAATCACCGAAAGACAGGATAAATCAGGCATATGTGGATTCGCGTTTGGAAATTTTAGATAAACAGTTTGAAGATTTCACAAGAAAACATGAGGAATTGTTAGTCAACTACACGGAAAGTGAATTGAGTGCAACAAGTTACATGAAAAATGATGTGTTTGATGCCGTTACAGACACTTTTATAACGTATAAAGTAGAATTAAAAAATGCTTTACCGAAATCTCAGTTTTCTGAAATATGTGATGTCTCACCAGACCATAGCCAACCGAGAATGATGTCAATTGCTAAATTACCCAAAATAACAATCCCTGTCTTTAGTGGTAAATATCAGGAATGGTCAACGTTTAGAGATTTGTTTTTGTCACTAATTGATAGTAATCAGTTGCTAGATGATGTACAACGTTTACATTATTTACGGTCTCAGTTGTCGGGTGAAGCATCACAACTCATAAAGCACATACCGATCACGCATGCAAATTATAAGAAATGTTGGACTCTGTTAAATAGTCGTTACAATAATAAGAGATTTTTGGCTAATTGTATCCTCAGGCGCTTACTAAACCAAAAACAAATGACGGCTGAGTCATCGATTGCTCTCAAGGAGCTGTTAGATACTACAACCGATTGCTTACATGAATTGTCAAATCTAGGGGTACAAGTAGACGCTTGGGATATTATTATTATTTATTTGATAAGCTCAATAAAAGTTGGACGTTGAGACTCGGAAGCAGTGGGAATTGCAGATTAGTCAATCTTGCGAGGAACTTCCTACCTTCAAGGATTTTCAGGACTTTTTAGACAAACGTTTTCGGGCCTTTGAATTTGTAGAATCTCAAAGTAATAAGTCTAAAGTTAGTACAAAAACATTTCATGTAGCTTCAAAAATATCCTGTCCACATTGTTCCGAGGAGCATCTCTTGTCTAGTTGTAAAAGGTTCGCTCAGGAGACTACCGTCGATCAGCGTCGTCAAATAGTTAAATCTCATGGTTTGTGTTTTAATTGCCTTCGCTCAAGTCACCTTAATATTAATTGTCGAATTAATAACAAATGTAAAATATGCAACAGGAAGCACCATACTCTCTTGCATCTAAAAACTGATGCAGAAGGGCAAGCGAGCAGTTCTGTGCCTCCTTTGGAAAACGAAACGCCACAGAACGAGACCACGACTGAACCTCATATTTCAACCCATTTTGCAAAAGACATTCACAATCAGGTCATACTTGCCACAGCCGTTATTAAGGCTAGATCGAAAAATGGGTATCCACAAGTCTTGAGAGCCCTATTAGACCAGGGTTCACAAGCTTCCTTTATTACGGAATCGGCGGTTCAGCTATTGAAACTTAAAAAGATAGCAGTTAAAACGTCTATCTCAGGCGTAGGGGGAGGTCAGAGCGATTTAACGTCGAAGTTTATGGTAAGAGTTAACATTCAGTCGTTATGGGATCCTGACTTCACCCTGCAAATAAAAGCTTATGTGCTGAGTAAGGTGACTACAATGTTACCTGAAAGGAAATTCCCGTTGGTGGATTGGCCAGAACTTACTAATATTAATCGGTTGGCTGATCCAAATTTCAATAAGCCTAACAGAATTGATATTTTGTTAGGATCGGGAGCCTATGCTAAAGTCTTAAAGGAAGGCTTAATGAAGGACCCTAAGGGTAAAATAATGGCTCAAGATACTTACCTAGGTTGGATCATATCGGGAGAAGTCAGCGATGAAGATAGAGTGATGTCTTGTCATAATGTAATTCTAAGCATGCACAGTAAGGTCGAAGAAAATGAAATCCTAAAACGATTTTGGGAACTAGAGGCAGAGCAATCATGCCCTGAAAAGTCAATTCTTAGTCCTGAAGAGCAAGCGTGTGAAGATTACTTTGCTGCTACCACATGTAGGGATGCACATGGTCGCTACATTGTAAAACTGCCTTTTCGATCCAATAAAACGCCCTGTAACACAAAGGAAATAGCGTTAAAAAGATTTTACAGTCTTGAACGGAAGCTAGCAAAAAACAATGAGCTTAAAAGTCAATATACATCGGTAATAAACGAATATTTATCACTAGGTCATATGGAAGAGATTTCAAATGAAAAAGACAAGAATAAAGTAGGCGCTGTTTACTTACCGCATCACGCTGTAATACGCGAAGATAAGGCTACTACAAAATTAAGAGTAGTGTTTGATGCCTCTTCTAAGGGATCCGATGGTGTTTCCTTGAATGACACTTTAATGGTAGGACCACTCTTGCAGGCTGATTTGCGTCATACAGTTATGCGATGGCGACAACACCCAGTATGCTTGGTAGCCGATATCGTAAAAATGTATCGCCAAGTTAAGATAGCTGAGGATCATGTGGACTTTCAAAGAATTTTATGGCGGGATGACGTGCATTCTGAAATAAAGGAATACAGGCTTTTGAGAGTTACGTTTGGAACATCTAGTGCACCTTACCTGGCAGTGAAGGCATTGCAGCAAACCGCTAGCGATGAAGGTCAATCATATCCATACGCTGCTAGCAGAGTTAGGACAGATTTTTACATGGATGACCTAATGACAGGTGGCCAGACTGATGAAGAAGCTGTAAAAATCTATAATGAATTTAATGAACTATTGAAAAAAACGGGTTTCACTTTGCAGAAATGGACTAGTAACCGAAAAGAGTTGCTAAATCAGATAGGGCTGGATACTGGAAGAGATCTAGAAATAAGGGAAGATGAAATCACTAGAATTCTAGGACTTTCCTGGAATCGTAATTCCGATGAGTTTCATTATACTGTTAACTTACCTTTTTCAATACAGTCGTCGAAGCCGCCGTCAGCATCTGAAACTAAAAGAAGCGTTATATCTAAGATATCGCGTTTGTACGATCCGCTAGGTTGGATTGCACCATGTATAATTAGCGCTAAAATCTTCATCCAAAAACTATGGATTGCTGGTTTAGATTGGGATGACAAGCTGCCGGAGGATCTGTTAGTAGAGTGGCAGTCTTATCGTAATGGGTTGCACGTCCTCGACGATTTCCGACTTCCTCGGTGGTTGAAACGAAAGAGCGATGATCAAACGGTTGAACTGCATGGTTTCTCTGACGCGTCAAGCATGGCATACGCTGCGGTGGTGTACATCCGAGTCATCGATGCTGCAGGTCAGGTCCACTGTAATCTGGTAACTGCAAAAACGAAGGTGGCTCCGATTAAACAGATTTCTATACCACGATTGGAACTGTGTGGAGCAGTGTTAGTTACCAAATTGCTTTTAGAGGTGGCTTGTGTCTTGAATGTCCAAAAATCCAACTTACACGCTTGGACAGATTCAACGGTCGTGCTAGCTTGGTTGAGCGATCATCCGAGTAGATGGAAAACCTTCGTCGCAAACCGGACATCCGAAATCCTTAATTCCATCGATTCTAGTCAATGTCATTATGTCGATACGAAAAACAATCCAGCTGACATTGCTTCGAGGGGTACAACACCTGCATCTTTGCTGGACGATCCTCTTTGGAAACATGGACCGTCGTGGTTGCTTGCGGATACCATAGAATACTGCAGACCCAAGGCTATAATGACTAAACTGGAATTAAAATCTGTCAAAGTTCATGCAGCACAGATAGACGATCACCCGATTGAACTAATGTGGTCCAGATTTTCATCATTCCGTAGGTTGATCAGGACTCTCACTTATTGCAGGAGATTCATTAAAGTAAAGATTGCCAGTAAATCACGGACAAAGTTGCCACCTTACCTTACAACTTCTGAGATTGCAGACACCATGCATTGCTGCCTCAAGCAGAGTCAAAAGGTGTGGTTCGAAACAGAAATGAGGGCAATACAGGCCGGAAGAGACGTCAGCAAAAGCAGCGGCTTGTCTTCTTTGAATCCTTACTTGGATGATAAGGACTTGATGAGAGTTGGAGGTAGGATCCAAAATTCTCAATTAAGCGATGATATGAAGCATCCTATCATTGTTCCTCATCAATCTCATTTAACAAAATTACTTATAGCAGATGCTCATGAGCGTGTACTACATGGTGGACCTCAATTAACACTTAATTTTCTTCGGTCGAAATATTGGGTGATTCGTGGAAAGAGTTTGATCAAGGCTTACATTCGCAATTGCGTACCGTGTATTCGTCATGCAGGCGTAACAAAAAATCCATTGATGGGCCAGTTACCATCATACAGAGTAACGCCAAGTAAGCCTTTTCTCCATTCAGGGGTCGACTACGCGGGACCGATTCAAATACGAACAGCAAAAGGTCGTGGACACAAGTCCTACAAAGGATACATATGTCTTTTTGTATGCATGGCAACCCGTGCTGTGCATATAGATGCGGTCTCTGATTTGACCTCTCAAGGCTTCCTTGATACATTTAAGCGTTTTGTAGCCAGACGGGGTCATTGTAGTCACCTTTACAGCGACAATGGCACCAATTTTGTAGGGGCTTCAAGAGAACTTAAAGCCATGTTTCGCGATGAACGCGCATCTCTTCCTCGCGAAATTGCGCCTGTATTGGCGAATAATGGAACCGAATGGCATTTCATCCCGCCTCATTCTCCTAACTTTGGAGGTTTATGGGAGGCTGGGATTAACAGCACCAAGCATCACCTCAAACGGGTGATTGGCGAATCGACATTGACTTTTGAGGAGCTCAGTACCGTCTTATCCCAAATTGAGGCGTGTCTGAATTCCAGACCTATTTCGCAGTCTAGTGTGGACTCGTGGGATTCTATTCCATTGACACCAGGACATTTCCTGGTCGGTCAACCACTAGTAACAGTGCCAGATTATGATTATGACCAAGTTGCAGTCAGTAGCTTGAGACGTTGGCAATTAACACAAAGAATGCTTCAATCCTTCTGGAAACGGTGGTCTCAGGAGTATTTGACTATGTTTTTTCAACGACACAAGTGGGCCAGACGTACGCGCGATCCGAAGGTCGGTGATGTTGTCCTCATCAAAGAGGACAATTTACCACCTGCTAAGTGGTTGTACGGAAGGGTAGTTGAATTACACCCTGGCAAGGATAATTTAGTGCGCGTGGTTACTCTTATATGTATGGACTCCCGAGTCAAACGTCCAACTTCTAAGCTATGTATTTTGCCTGTCAACGATGAATGATAATTGTGTAATTTTATTGATTTTTCTTGTTTTCTTTTTTATTTTTTTATGTTTATAATATACAGTCCACTTAAATACTTATTTTAGAAATGTACAAAGAAGCATATGTCATATGTTATACTGTTGTAAACTTGAACATAGTCTCTATTTTACGTTAGTTATATTATACGATGTTGTACATTGTAGTTTCCGAACACAAAGGACTTAAGTACAATACTGAAGTTTTCCATATATGTGTCTAGTTTCAAAATGCCATGGTGGGCGGCTTGAAAGGACTAGGTCCTTGGTGGGCGGAATGTTAACGTTGTAATATGTAGTTTTCGTTATCTTCAACAAATTTTGTTGGAAAAGTTTACCTGGTGGCTCGATAGATGGCGTTGGCGTCAAATTACATCTCACTATGGTTTCGTTACCAGGCAAACTATAATAGTCCTCAATATATTCTTAATAAATGTCTTCGTTCAGAGTACGTGGCGTTGTTTTATTACAAAAAATACTCCCGACTAGTCGTTTATACGGGCGAAAAAGATCTTCGATGATCAATGCTAAAACTAAATACACTAAAGAAAAATGTGAACGTTGTATAAAAAAATTTCGTTTAAAAAGTTTCCGTCGGATTACAATTTGAGTGTCTTCAAGGCTAGAGTCAATAGGGTCTTAATAAGCTAGCGCACTTTACCATCAACTATTGCATCACTGCTTACCATCAGGTGGGATTGCAGTTAAGCGCTTATTTATAAATATACAAAAAAAAAAAGTCTCAAATATTACGGTGCATTATTTATTTAATTTCCCTACAAAACATGCTAACATCACTTGGTTCCCAAAGGAGTTATCAGAAGAAAAAAATGTTATGTAATTTTAACTCGCCCTACCTAATACCCTCTCTAGTACAACGAAATAACCCGAAAATGGCAGTGTTGCCAGCAGATCGTTGGGGGGAGATAAAAAAATATGCGCCTCGAAATGACAAGTAGGATGCTATGTATTTGTAGATTAGATAAGGGCGGGATTGTGTGAAAATGTCGTGATAAGTTTGGATACCCTACAGCCTTTTGTTAAAGTTGCCAAATCTAGTTTTTTATAGGTCGCTTAGGTTTAGATTTTTAGCCTGTTAGAGTCCGGCAGACGCCTCCGCGTCCTCGAGCGGAGGATTTTTCCACATTCGGAAAAAAAGGAAAGTCGAATAACTGAAAAAAGGATGCATATTTTAAATAATAAAGAAAAGAATGAAAAAATGTTTATTCCACATAAACAAAATGCACATTACACATTAAAAAATAACATAAAATAAAATGATAAATAAGGCATAAATTACAATAAGTATAGTCAAAATCCGTACAGAAACTTGAATCTTATGTATTGCGAATTGTTTTGTGTAAATCAAATCAAATCAAAAGTCATTTATTCAAATCGGACTCATTTATCAGCACTTTTGAACGTCAATATTACAAACGATCGTCCTCCAAAACACCCACGCTTATATTTTGAAAAACAATTATCATCATCTCAGCGTTAATTCCAGTCGCATTCGAAGCTTTTTCAACTCGAGTCTGGAATTCGCTTTACCAGTCTAAGGACCGTATTACAGAACGTCACTCAAGACTCAAGCTCTACTTAAGTCTCGTTTCAAGCCATCTGATTGGTTGAAACTAGTTTTAAGTAATGCTTAAGCAGAGATCAATGCTTGAGTTTCCTTCTGTAATACGGACTTAAGTGCTGGTTTGGCTAAACTTCGATATTTCCCGTGAAGCGACTACCGTCTGACCTCCACTTGCAGTAAAAAAAAAAAAAACAATATTTTGTATGTTTAAAATTCTTCTTCTTTACTATACAAGCCACTGTTCACCGTATAGCACAAAACTTTCCTCTACACAGTCAATGTAAGTAAAAGCTGCAATTTGTCAGAAATAGCAAATCATTTCAACATTCCCTCCCTTACTCATAACGTTACTTTGAAATAGGTACAGGAAGTGACGTAAAGTCCAGTTACCAGAACTACACACCTTTTATTTTATGAAGTCCATAAACCGTCTATGTCGATACCCCATGTGTTACATGAAAGAGTGAAGTTTGAAAAATGTGTTACTCTATGGCCGAACGGTTTATGATATTGTTTTTGATTTATGTACCTACTACTATGTAGGTATTGTCAAAACGCTTGTATCCATTATATCAAAATTAAAAAAAAATACCAAACGGTCATAAATACGTTTTTCTTATTTTAAAGCTTTTATTTCTCGGTGGTAGGCAACAACATCAGCCGCCGGCATTAAGTTACCACCCACCAGACAAAGTCTTGCCGCCAAGCGATTCGTCGTGTTCCGGCATGATGTCTGGTGAAGCCGTACGGAGGACGGGTCTAAGCAGCTGTGTTGCGATGTGTACCGGGTACGATGTGCCTAATGTTGTTGTGTCGGGAGTTTGGTCGTGGAGGGTCTCCAGATCATCCTCTGGCGCAGCATCGTTGGTCGTGTTGTTGGGTTAAACATTGCATCACCTCGCTCAACTGCCGTCTGTCTTCCTATTCACTCAGTTTTTTTTAGTGAATAGGCTTAATAAGCTAGTGCGTTTTACCATCAACGATTGCATCACTGCTTACCATCAGGCGGGATCGCAGTGCTAGTTTATAACTAATAAAAAAAAAATATTTCATTAAGAATAGGACAGAAGATAAAATGTAAGTTTTGACCTGTCAAATGGACTTCGTAATGCTTCACAAAATATTTAATGGTATTATAGATTGCAGTGAACTTTTGAGGTCTTTACAAATTTAATTTCCAACTCGGACTCCCAGGCGTAATACATATGAGTTATTCTACATAACCAACCTGGATCATTTCACCGCTGTGCCAAGACTTTATAGGCAATACAACAAGTTAGCCAAGACTTACACATTTGTGAACCTCTTGCAAAGTATGAAAAGTGTAGATTGCATCACTGCTTACCATCAGGCGGGATTAGGGTCAAGCACTAGTTTATAACTATAAAAAAAACTAGCTGTGCCCCGCGGTTTCACCCGCGTAAGCTTCGAACCGAAAGAGCTCAGTTGATCTAAAATAAGCGCTTGTTATAATAACGGGAGCAATACGTACGTCCGCGTTTGATCCCGTTTTCGCAACATTTTTTGTTCCTGCTCTGCTCCTATTGGTCATAGCGGGATGTATTATAGCCTATGTCCTTTCTCAAGCTCTAGACTATCTATGTACCAAATTTCATTATAATCAGTTCTGTAGTTTTGGCGTGAAAGCCGGACAGACAGACAGACATAGATACTTTCGCATTTATAATATTAGTATGGATAGCGCGATGTTTTATAGCCTATATCCTTTCTTAGACTCTAGACTATCTGTGTACCAAATTTCATTACAATCGGTTCAGTAGTTTTGGCGTGAAAGCCGGACAGACAGACAGACAGAGATACTTTCGCATTTATAATATTAGTATGGATAAAAATAAAAAAGGACAAAGAATTGACGGGTTTCCGTTAAATAACAAATACTAGTACATGCTTTTAAAACACTTTCCAAATCACTACTATTAAACTATCGAAAAACCCGAAACTAAACCATACTGTACCAATTCCATTTTACTAGAACCTATTTCAGTGACACCCAACTAAATTCCAAGAGAAAATAAAAACCTAAAACGAGATATCTTTATCCGAACATTACCAAAAAAATGTGAAATGAAATCTAAAAATTAGCCCCAGAAACCATTTTGCCACGCTTAGCGGGCTATAGTGTCGGCTCACGCACTTTGACACGAAATAAACTGGCAATCAGAGAAGTGCGCTGTCGGAGGGAATCCTCATAAATCCGGCGTCGACTTCACTCTGGCCTTATTCAATCTCCGGGGGAATGGGGGACAAGGATATTGTATGACTAGATCAGCCACCTAATGGTGGAACACACAATAACCGTTAGTAGTTTGGAACAATTTGCCAGCGGCGGTGTTTCCGTCGGACTACAGTTTGAGTGTCTTCAAGGCTAGAGTGAATAGGCTCTTAACAAACTAGTGCGCTTTACCATCAACGATTGCGTCACTACTTACCATCAGGCGGGATTGCGGTCAAGCGCTAGTTTATAATCGGTACTAATATTATAAATGCGAAAGTAACTCTGTCTGTCTGTCTGTTACGCTTTCCCGCTTAAACCTCACAACCGATTTTGATGAAATTTGGCACAGACGATCTTTAGACCTTGAGAAAGAACATAGGCTACCTTTTATCCCGGAAAATTTGATGTTCCCGAGGGAAATCTAAAAAGGGCGATATAACCGACATCCACGCGGGCGAAGCCGTGGGCGGAAAGCTAGTTTATAATAATAATAATAAGTAGTAACAGTAGTACTAAGTAGTAGTTTAAAAATAACTATCAGAAGTAATCATTTCGAAGCATATTTCTAATCCATTGGCCCATGTGTTTGAAAGTGTGTCTGCTCAACAACGTAAATAACGCAACGAATGTTGTTGAATTGTCAAAATGAAGCCCATGGCTACTAATAGAATGTTACGCATTTTTTTTAACCGACTTCAAAAAGAAGGAGGTTACACAATTCGACCGTATATATGCTTTTATTTTTCCTATGTTTGTTCGCGCATAACTTCGTCGTTTATGAACCGATTTTGATAATTCTTTTTCTGTTGGAAAGAAGGCGTTTCCAAGGTCGTCCCACGATAAGGATATCAGGGTTTGATGGTGGAAGACTAGAAAAAAAGGGGAACTTTCAAAAATTATAGGGTCGACTAGTGCAATTCTTAGCATTTTTATTAAGTATTTTAAAGCAGTACAATTTAATAAAGGTCTGGAGTAGATCTGATGATGGAGCCGGGAGACAGTCGAAGGAACTCCTCAACAATTCACAGCAGCTACCTTGTGTTTGGGCTCGATTAATTTGTATTGATAAGAACTTTACACCTAGATGGATTGTGACTGTCATAAGAGCTCTCATGATGAAGACAAAGGCCAGTTCCGGGAACTCCTCAACGGTTTACAGTAGCTACTTTGTGGTTGGACTTCATTCATTTATATGTATTCATTTATATTCATGAGACCTTTGCACCCATTGGGTTAAATGAAGACCATAGGCAGTTGAGGGAATATTTAGGTACGGATAAATATTAAAGTAAACAAAATTACGTCGTTGCCCAACTATATTTGCGTCAGCTTCCAGTCTGACCGGATGCAACTGAATACATAGTACTTTTAACAACTAAAAAGTATAAAATAAAAACTTTTTACAAAAAAACAACTGACTTCCAACAACCACTACAAAGTGAAAAATAACTAATTTCGGAAGTCGGTGTCAAAAAACGAATATACAAAACCAAAGACACCGACTTCCGAAATTAGTTATTTATCACTTTGTAGTGGTTTTTGGAAGTAGGTTGTTTTTTTGTAAAAAAGTTTTTATTTTTATAAATTATAAACTAGCGCTTGAACGCAATCCCGCCTGTATGATGATGGTAAGCAGTGATGCGATCGTTGATGGTAAAGCGCGCTAGTTTATTAAGAGCCTATTCACTCCAGCATTGAAGACACTCAAATTGTAGTGTGACGGAAACACCGCCGCCGGCAAATTGTTCCAGTGCCTCAATGTACGCGGTATAAAAAGCATTTACAAAATTGTACGCCTATAATGTTCACATGTTGGGACACAGGCCTCCTCTCGGTGAGAAGAAGTGGGCCGTAATCTACCACGCTGGCTCAGTGCGGGTTAGTAGATGTCACATGTCTTCAAAGTTTTTGGCTCCAGAACATACCGGTTTCCTCAGGATGTTTTGCGTTACCGTTTGGAGAGCAGCGGTGATGAAATAATTTACACAAAGTAAAGTGCCTGATAATTACTTTCTAAGTATATCTTGGACACCAATGACTAATTAGGAGGTGAAGGAAAACAACTTGAGGAAACCTGGACAAATCGCCAACCCGCATTGAGCAAGCGTGGGAATTACGCACAATCCTTCTCTGTATGAGAGGAGACCTGTAAGCAGTAGTGGGGCGATAAAAAGGTTGACGATGATGATGATGAAGTCTGAAATCGCCAACCTGCATTGGGCAAGCGTGGTCATCATCATCATCATCCCAGCGTTAATCCCAGTCGCATCCGAAGCCTTTTCAGCTTTGGAGGCTGGGGTCAGCTTTACCAGTCCAACTGCTGATATGGCTAAACTTCGACATTTTCCGTGAAGCGACTGCCGTCTAACCTCCACAACCCGAAGGCGACATCGAAGCATTGCAGTTAGACCAATTGTTGGATTTTTGAGGGCTCCAACAACCCGTAACGACTGCCCCTAGATATTCGTATGGCAACCGGGACCAACAGCTTAACGTGCTTTCCGAGGCACGACCAGACCAATGCAAATATTCATATTCATGCATACAAATACTTGCACTGTGCGGGGATCGAACCCGCGCCACCTTGCGCAGCGGCCGCGTCCGCTACCGCTACGCCACGGAGGCTGTCAGCTGTGAGCTGTGAGCTGTGTGTTGGGCAACTGTATCAGAGGAGATCTGTGCCCAGCAGTGGGACAATAAAAAGGTGGATGATGATGATGAAGTCTGAAATCGCCAACCCGTATTGAAGAAGTGTGGTGATTACGCTCAATCCTTCTCTGTATGAGAGGAGATACTGCCCAGCAGTGGAACAATAAAAATTTTGATGACGATGAAAGCGCCTATGTACCTAGTCCCTTCTAGTACAGTGAGTTCTTTGTGGTATACTTTACGCAAGGAGGTCGTGTTTCGCGGGGAGTCGATATAAAAGTCCACTTTATAAGGGCTGACCGCAGACGATCGCTTCTGTACGTTTGTCTTGTACTTGTACAACCTCAGAAACTTTTAATGTTTAGCTTTGAATTGGGATTTTGAGAAGGGTGACCTTTTTATTGGCTTAGTTGTGCCCGCGGCTTCGCCTGTATGATATGAGAATACCTCATAGGTACCTCATAGGAACTTACTACCAGTCTAGGACACTTCCCCCTTATTCATAAAAGTTGCTTAAAGTTAACTAGTGATTAACGATTCTTTAACCATACATTTTAGACGTTTGCATGTCACTTAACTTTAATCATCGTTTATGAATAAACCCCATAAACACTGTCGTGTTTACGGCTGATTACGTATAAGTTCTTAACAGTTTTTTAAACAACAAAATAAATTTCTTTCTATAAAATTCTCCTGTCACAGTGTTTGTCCTCGAACTCCTCCAAAACGGCTGAACCGATTTTAATGAAGTATCGTATATATGTACATTTGTTAAGCATGAGAATAGAATCTTATCTATTTTTTATATCAATACTACTTACGCGGGCGAAACCTTACAGCTAGTAATCTAAAACTAGAACAGTGAATTTTCAATGAAATTGGCATTAAATAAACCATCCTATAATTTAATTGCTGCGAATGTGATGACTATTGTGGGCCACCACGAGTTCGCCACGAGGACACGGCGGTGCTCTATCCAAGCCGGGCAGACCTCCACCTTGTCCTCAGGGCGATCCACACAATGGTGACACCCTGGCGTTTCCTCTGTAATGAAATGAAATCGTTTACTATGCAAGTAGGATCACTGATCACTTTTACACGTGATATTTTTTTAACTAACGGCTTTTCCTAACTAACTACCGCTGAGAAGAAAAGCCGGGACAAACTCAGGGATCATCGTCTTTTTTCAAGTACAGACATTAAAAATAAAAATGTTTACAATAACAATATGTGTTTGCTTTGTACATAGCAATCATACGTGATTTAAAAAAAAACAGTGATTCCAAGGAACCTCCCGAAACAACCGTGTCCGGTGAGGACCTGCGTTAGGGAGAAGGTAAAGGCGCCGTAGCGCCTCTCTAGCCACTCCTCAACGAGGGAACTTACCGCCGCTATTATGGCGAGCCCAACCATGAATAATCATGGTTGGGCTCAGGCATAAGCCTGGACTGTAAGAGAGTCAGATAAGAAACGCCAAACTCATAAAATTAATGATGCATAAGTATCAATAATTTATAAAACGTGTAACATAAAGGGTACCTATATACATACCAATGATTCTACAGAGACATCTTGACCGTCAGTAATGAGGAGAACGACTTGAAGAGGAGAAGTATGGTTTGTATACGTTCAAAATAGGCATTATAGAATACGTGATCTCAATGTCTAAGGTAACTTAATTACGATTGACCTCCATTTGTACAAATATATGTAGATTAAATAAGGCTTTAGTTGATTAGAGGCGCTAATCTGGGACTTGTCTAATTCTAAATAATCACCATACTTTGCTATAAGACCCTGATACTATCATAAAGATGGCAGCAACATAATCTTCCCCACCACGTTCTAACACTACCCGTCTAGTAACTTTTCGCCCATAACTTAGAATAACCGTAAAACATTCGACAAACGACTAAGTCGTTTAACTTTAACTCATTTTCAGCTTTGCCACCGTAAAAGATCTGGTTTAACGCAATCTGAGGCGACGGGAGATTTACGCGGTGTTGCCAATCTCCGCAGCTAGATGGCGCTGCGAGACATGCTCGTAAACGGTTTTATAGTCACTCGTGCAACGACAGGCAAGCGGTGTGCATGGATATTGAATCGTCGATGTTACCACGTCGACAGTAAGTAAATGATATCTCGGTACAAACGATAATTTAATACATATACCTATACCTTATCAGTGTCCCTAGTCAGACCACTATCATCATCAATACTTCAGCCTGAAATCCCGCGCTCACCCGCTGCTATATAGGCCTCCTCTTTCTTATTTAATCTTTCTTTCTTTCTTTCGCGCTTTCTTTCTTTCTTTTTATTTTTCGAAATGTACAGAGGCGAACTTAATGCCTTAGGAATTCTCTACCAGTCAACCACAGTACATACTTACCGGTTCTGTAGGTCTCCCATTATCCCATATCGTCAGCCCAGCGTGCTTTTGAACTGCCCTGGTTTCTTTCGCCTAACCTTGGTCACCATTCTGTTACAGCTTTACCCCATCAGCCATCTCCTCATGTAGCTAGACATCCTGCCGAATACCACTTCAGAACAATGCCCTGTTGGGCGCCTTTCTATGTCCTAGATTTTCAACCGACAGCGGATTTCGGTGTCGCACTTGATCTAGTAGAGTCATGGTAATCATGGCTCGTTCCATGGCTCTCTGCTACTTGTATCAATTGAAATGGTTATATCTAAACAAAACAGGAGTAAGGCAATGTATATGGAGTGTAGCGAGGATCGTTATAGTTGAGGTATTTTCACCGTTCCCAAGTTAGGCTTTCGAATTTTTATTTAGTTTTTTATTAGATATTTATATATTCGGCCATGCAACTCTACGTGGTTTTTATTTTATGGTTCAGATTAACCCAATATTGGAATAGAATTGTGAGATTTTGAAAAAAACTAGTATTTGATTATCCCAAAACTCATTTCAGGCTCACATTTTTTTTATCATGTTGCCTCTAAGCATCATCATCATCAGCCTCTACTCGCCCACTGCTGGACATAGGCATCCTTCATGGCACGCCAACAAGCTCGATCCTGAGCAGTTCTCCGCCAGCCACTACCAGCCACCTTTTTGATGTCGTCGCTCCATCTCGCCCAAGGGGCGTCCTACGCTACGTTTGCCGAGACCCGGTCTTCACTCGAGGACTCGTTTACCCCAACGGTTGTCGGTCCTGCGGCATATGTGACCAGCCTATTGCCACTTCAGCTTGCTAATCCTCTCAGCTATGTCGGTGACTCTGGTCCTCTGTCGGATCGTCTCATTTCTGATGCGGTCCTTCAGAGAGACGCCCAACATAGCCCGCTCCATAGCTCGCTGAGCGACTTTAAACTTATGGACTAGTCTGACCGTTAGTGTCCACGTCTCGGCTCCGTAAGTCATGACGGGTAGGACGCACTGGTTGAAGATTTTAGTTTTCAAACATTGGGGTATGGGCGACGAAAATACCCGATGAAGTATACCAAATGCTGCCCATCCCAGCTGGATCCTTCTATTTGCCTCCTTCTCGAAGATGTTTTTACCTAATTGCAACGTTTGCCCGAGGTATACATATTCTGAAACAACTTCGAGCGGCATTCCGTTTACGGCAGCCGGTCCCGGAGTGACCCGTTCATTGAACATAATTTTGACATAAGCATACTCACACGCAAAAATACACATGCTCACTAATGCTTATGTTTAGTGAGCATATTTTTCAATTCATACAACTTCGCCCCTAAGTCGTCCAAATGTCCCGAATAAATTCTTCCTTCGGGCGTTCTGACGTCACATAAGGCTATGTGGTGTGACCCACAAAGCCAGCAACAATTACGCCAACAAGCATAGCTAATAAAGTTGGTCGGTGCATCCGCCATGCGCCCCTTTACGAGCAAACCCCGGAGGAAATTGAATGTTGAACACGGGTAGAATGAAAACCAATAGATTTTATAGTTGCAGTCCTGCCTGCCTGACCTGTAAAACAGATTAATTCTGTAGAACAGTGTAACTCGGTGAAACAGTAATTTTGACGACGTGTGATTGACGACTTTTTGTGTTGCAAGTTGCGGGTCCGATTCTCGCACAAAACAAATATTTATATTGGGGCTACTATGACATCTTAAGACCATCATGATTCCAGTGTCAGACAAAGATGGACAGGATGGACAGCTAGACAGGATGAAAAGCGCTATCGCTTTTTCAAAACGGCCCAATCATGGTTTTAACAAGTTATACACTGTTTCAGGTAGTTTGTAGTGTAAAGACAGGAAAGAAAAGGAAGGGGGGGAGGAAGACAGATAAATAATTTATTAAATACAGTAAGTATAAAAGAATTTAAAAAATGAAATGCGATGATGACGGGTGGGATGAAAGTAAAAAAAGGCACAGGAGAAGCAGACCCTGGCAGAACGACCGACGTTGGTAGTAGGAGCGGCTCCGGCGGCAAAGGGCCGGCAGCAGCAGCGGAAGAGTTTCGCCGGCAGTAGGAGCGGCCCCGGCGGCAAAGGGCCGGTAGTAGCAACGGAGGATTGGCACCGGCGCGGCAGTAAGAGCGGCGCAGGCGGTAGGAGCGTCACCGGCAGTAGGAGCGAAGCCTTCAGTGGGAGCGGTTCCGGCGGCAAAGGGCAGCAGCGGAAGCAGCAGCTTCCTACGCTAAGAGGTCGCTAAGCCGAGGAAACTTAGGCTTAATGTTGGGGCCTGTGTCTGTGAACTGAATAATGAGTCCTGGTGTAGTGGAATGCATATTATGACCTGTGGGAATGAATAAGTATGAGTATAAATAATAAGTGTAAGTATATAGGTATGAATATGTACATAATATATTAGAAAGAAAATACATTTATTCAGCACAGACTTAAAGACACACAATACATCTAACATAAACATACATCAGGTAGCAACAAAATAAAAAAATAAAATAAAAAAGTAGAATAAAAAACCAAACAAAAAGTAAAAAATCCCTGTTTAAAATAGCAGCAAAGTGTGCCCCGTGACTGCACCAAAAAGGTCCAGTTCAGCAAAAATGCCAGACAACTACTGCCTGACGCTGGTTTTCAACTGAACCTGATGTGAGTAGAAGTGACGGATGTTAATCAGTTTTATACAACATAACGCCTGTATGAATACTTAAATAAAAATAAATACGTGTTAGATAAAACGAAATGATTACGAGTTTGTACAAAATGGTATTACAAGTTGTTCCAAGTCTGACTGTTTGTTCGTTCGTGTATAAATGTTTGTTAACGCACTCACAATATAGGAGTACCTAATTCCTAGTTTGGAGCATGGTTTAAAAAAATCTTACATGGCGCAACATAATAAACACTAGTTCTGAAAGTAGTTTGTGCATAGTTAACTACTAAATTCCATTTCAATAAAATATCTTTATAAATATCTATTTAAGACATACAGACAGAAAAATGAGTCCTCTTTTTTAAATGTGTCTTTGTGTATGTTTTGACTTTCCACTGTTTCTCATCCGTATTATGTACTCGTTTAAATTCGGTTGGTGAGGCTGAAATCCGAATACCGGTTCCATTCGATTGATGATGCTGAAACTCGTATACTCGGCTTCGATTGCAAGTTTCCACTACTATAGTAGGCCCACTTTTTTTGCCTTTATAACTACAAGTCCCATGGTTCGACCATACAAATATAAAAAAGTCGTTCTTAAATCGTTATGGCTCTTCGGCTTCGATCGGGACACATCCCTATCAACAGTTTTACATTTTTCATGGGTAAAGTTGTGTCACCAAATTTTCCGGAGTACAAAAGTGTAGTGTATAATGTGTATTATAAAGGGTGTATCTAACATCGACGCACAAACGAGTACCATGGATCCAGTATGATTCAGAACCCCCAAGCGCTGAAATTTTTCGTCGGCTTTTTTCTGATTTTTTTTTTAAATATGCAGTTCTTTTGACTTTAGACCGTTTATAATTGCTATATTGTTATAACCCAATAAGATTTTGAAGTAAAAATTAATTAATTCGCTAATAACACAACAAAGCGCAATGTGAACAAAACTTGAAAACTATCCTATCAGCTGATTTAACAGAGTTTACATCAGGGGTCAACGTCATACCTACAAACACGCATGGCAGCACGCTTGCAACGTTCAAAGGTAGAGCTGAAACTTTTTAAAACACTGTGATTTCTGAAACCGCTCATTAACGACATAAATGGCTACCATAATTTTATTAGTGGCATGCGGTCTAACCTTTTGGCGAAGTTTGAGATACACCCTGTATGTAAATCCATATACTGATCGAATGGGGCGGAGCGAGGCCGAATGAATCATATTGTTATCCATGTTACTTGATGTTGGAAAGTGTAATAGTATTCTTGCGTAGTAATTGTCAAACGATGCAAGATTTTTATATAAGTTGGCAAAAATAGGATTTAGAACACAAATCGAAATTATTCCGGTTTCAACAAGGATTCCAAAAGATTACTCATCATAATCAGTGGAGGCCCAGAGGTAGTGTCCCCAACGTTACGGTCGCAAGTATGTATATCGTATATTTGAGCCAATATAGGCGTTTTACCCGTCATGACTTACAGATCCGAGACGTGGACACTAACGGTCAGACTAGGCCATAAGTTTAAAGCCGCTCAGCGAGCTATGGAGCGGGCTATGTTGGGCGTCTCTCCGAAGGACCGCATCAGAAATGAGGTGATTCGACAAAGGACCAAAGTCAACAACATAGCTGAGAGGATTAGCAAGCTGAAGTGGCAATGGCTGGTCACATATGCCGCAGGGCTGACAACCAGGGTAAACGAGTCCTCGAGTGGAGACCACGTCTCGGGGAATGTAGCGTAGGACGCCGTAGGGCGAGATGGAGCGATGACAACAAAAAGGTGGCTGGTAGTGGCTGGCGGAGAACTGCTCAGGATCGAGCTTGTTGGCGTGCCATGGAAGAGGACAGCAGTGGACGAATGTCAGCAGTGTGTAAATAACAACACCTCTACCCTCAAACCGGCGACCGAAAACATCGGGAGGAAACCGGCTAAATCTAGAACCAAACTTATTTAAAGAGAACTGGACTCAAAATAGTTTTGGACCGATGGGGGTGGCATAATAAAATTGTGACCATCTACCAATAAAACAGATTAAAAAAAAAACTGTAAATCGGAATTCTATCCGACTCCAATTGTCATATTTGAGTTGCCATAAAAAAATATAAAGGCAAAACTGTATATGGATCTCTTTTATGTGACATTATAAAGCAGAGGCTTGGCCATCCGACTTTACGATGGGTGATACGGCGCGTTTTATTTCTGTTTTATTGACAGACTACGGATCACAGTGGACAGAGACGTGGGGCAGTAGAGAACTCTATGACGGTCGCGAGATTACTTGAAAAGTTTGTGTTACTTTTCATTCACTCCACAAAGGTCGTTCAACACAAGGGCCACAAGGATCGTCGACATATAAAAAAATTAAGATAAAGCATTTTTTTTAATAATTATAAACTAGTGCTTGACTGCAATTCCGCCTGATGGATGTAATTCCGCAGTGATGCAAACGTTGATGGTAAAGCGCACTAGTTTATTTAGCCTGTTCAATTAAAAAACTTAGGAATAGGAAGGATTGACGGCAGTTGAGCGAGGCGATGCTATGTTAAATCCAAGACCAGCACGACCAACGATGCTGCGCCAGAGGGAGATTGATCTAGAGACCCTCTACGACCAAACTCCCGGCACAACAACATTTGGCGCATCGTACCCGGCACACATCGCAACACAACTGCTCAGACCCGTCCTCCGTATGGCTTCACCAGACATCATGCCGGAACACGACGAATCGCTTGGCGGCAAGACCTTGTCTGGTGGGTTGTAACTTCGTAGCATTTATTTCAAGTAAACGAGTTACAGGCACTTTTGAATTATCAGAAAGTCAGTCAGTCAGTAAGATGAAGCTGGTCGCCCATTCCAAAGAGTAGGAACCTATGGAGAATAACGGGCAAGAAACTCCATATACTAATGGACATGCCTTAGAGATGAGAATTGTGGCACTCCGAAAGAAAGAGAAGAAACGAAGTTTCGTCTATCTTTATCTCTCTCAAAATCATCAATCGTCTATGAGGAAATAGATAGTGCTAGACCGAAAGCATAGGGCATCTTTCTCACTCTTTCTCAAACCAAAAAATTACTGCAGATTATACGCTTACGGCATGTCTATTAATATGTGTCTATGGTCAACATATTGCGGGTTAGAATCCCTACATAGGGAGTTTTGGCGGGAAAGTCAAGTTGAGTGTCATGATGTGGCCACTATGCTGCCATATTTCAATGTTCTTTATGAATTATTTACTGAATGCACTTTTTACTGCATAAATCACGTGCTTTTATTTAATAAACGACACTATCCATACTAGTCCATACTAATATTATAAATGCGAAAATATCTCTGTCTGTCTGTCTGTCTGTCCGGCTTTCACGCCAAATCTACTGAACCGATTGTAATGAAAGGAGACGGGCGAATGTTCATACAAAGTTGGGCCTGATTGGACAGCCACGATTATTGCATTAAATCATTTCAATATTATTACTATTTAAAAAATAAAACTTTATTTAGCATGGCAGAATCGGAGAAAAAAGAAATAGGGTATTATTAGCTTGCACAAAACTAACCTCATTTGCTTTTTTATAAGTTTTCTTACAAGCTGACAGCGCTCATATGGTATATTTAAGTAATTATTCAGACTTTTTTGTAGACTAGATTTTATCAGAATGTATTTTTATGACATTAACAAATCGTGAGTGTGGTTTCTAAAGGGCCGGCGACGCTTAACTGCATATTAAATGTTACAAAGAAGGAGGTTAAAAAGAATTAGGAAAACCATTTTTACAATCTAATTATAGAAAAGAGTAAGCTAGAAAAAAAATCACATTTCTCTTATATCGATTTATTAATCACATCCAATTCATCATATACAATTAATGCTGGCAAAGGATGCGCGAAGTTCGTGAGGGAGCAGGACTCTCAGCGCCCTCACGCCTTTAGCCGAAGCAAAAGACGCCCTGGTCGGGAGACAATATCGAACTCCCGGCCATCATAGGCGCTGGTATGCGGGTTAAACAAAAAAAAAAAAAATCAAAAAATCATTTATTTAAAATAGCCTGAGCACAGCACTTTTTGAACATCGTTATTACATAAGACAGTCCCCCAAAACGCCCACCCATTGACACTTCCTAGTGCTTTCGCTGGAAAAAAGCAGCGGAACAAACTCCCCAGCAACACAGCTGTCTGTTTATTTAAAAAAAAACTTGACTTTATACAATACTATGTAGGTATAATAATGAAGACGAGAAAACACAACAACAGTGAAATTATTTATTATATACCAGCTAGTCACGCCAAAATACCAGTCCCTTTACCTTAGACCAAGAAATTACAGTAATATTGTTTTATAGCCTCTCTTCCATTAAAAGAACTGTCAACTAAAATATAAGTAAAATATGTTTTTGAACTAACATGTCTTGATTTAATTCGACCTCTCAATAGCCAGCAAGAATGAGTGTATTTTGACAGTTCTCTTAGTAAGTTACTGTCCATATTTCGGCACACTTCTATTTCAGATCTACCATCTTCTCGTATATGCTCAGTGAGCACACACACATGGCTAGCCGGTTTAATTTGGTAAATACCTAAAGATACTTTTATTAAATCACTATGTGTGAGCTGTGGAAAATCATTTAAGTTATCATTTTGAACATTTATTCTTGAAAAGTCAGCCCTACGTCGGTTTATATCATAAATGTATTTATCCTGGGGGTAAACTGTTGAGTGCCCTGTGACACAGCTACGTCGGTGGTAGACTGTGAAGTTGTACCATCAAATTCACTTGTTAAATCTACTGCTGCTGAAGATCCAGATGATCCAGTCATAAAATGATGAGCATTTCTATCAGCTCTCACCCAGCAATGTTGACATATGAGAGCTCGAGCTCTTGAAATCTGGAAAGAAAATTATATCATGAGTCTCTTTCTAAAAAAAGTAATACATACATCACTCAGTAGTCTGTAAGCAATTCTGTAAGACCTAACTTCTTTGCTAGATACTAATTTAAATGTCCATGCTAGTAATAATTAATTATTGTTGATACACTGTTTGTTCCGTTCCTACAGACAAACCATGAAAATGGTTTTGTGCTTTTATCTCAATGTATTGTGCACTAGGTTAAGAAAATAAATAATAATTGTTGCTGCTTTCTGGAAGGGTCACTGCATTCTCCTATCAACCCCCGGGTCTCAAGGCAGGGAAAACAAACATGCAAAGCACTAACCTGGATCCAACAGGACAGGCAAAGAGGAATCACCAACGACGGGGCAGACGGGGCCGGTCAGTTATCTTCTTTATGTGGACTTGATGCTGCTTGCTCACTGCCTACACTCGTCAAGCACAGACACACCACCAATATGGAAACTGAGGGTTTATTAGGCCAGTGAATCCCTTAGAAAATCAGATATTCGGAATTATTTAGAATACACGCGGCGTCGTATGCGCTGAGGTCGCCATACTTGTTTTATTCAGTTCTTTTTCTTGCCACTCTTGAGGGAGGGCGCCACCAGCACGAGTTAAGAGAAACTCGCGCTTATTTAAATCGTCGTTGACGCAACAAAGATGGGAAATGGAAATGCATGGATAAATTATTAGGATAGTTAATGCTTACACAATAATAATAACGCAAATCTTTTCTAATCTACACCTTCAGGAAATAAAGGCTGCAATATAATTATTTGTGTTTTTTTACAATGCCTAGATATACATACTACACTAACATTTCCATATATTTTTTTCTCATGAATGTGACACTAATTTACAAAAATGATTCTTTAAAGCTGACTGCTATTTCAGAGATTAGTGTGAAAAAACAAAAAAATAACATAGTAGTATACATAGATTACCCTGTGGTAGTATAAAATACAAAACAACTAAACCTAATAAAAACTTACAGTCCGAGGCAATATCCATTCAGAAATGACTGCATGAATTCTTCTTTCACGTTGGGTGTTAGTGTGCAATGATTGAGATCTTGCCCGCAACACTGAACGTCCACAGTTCACACACACTTGGAGATGTCCAGTCATTGGAGATGGAAGTTGCTCATCTGTGCCCAAGGCATTCACAGCTAAATCTCTGCATCCTTGGTAAATGTGATGAGATCTATTAACCTACAACAATATTAGATTATTATTTACAGCTTCCACAAATAATAATTACAGAATTATGATGCAGAACATTGTTTATATTCTTTGCACAAAATAAAAACAGTGATAAAACTGTATCTTTCAGAATTGCATCACTTCTTACTGAGAACATGCTGATACTAGGATTATAATACTTATATTGATGTTTTCATATAAGGTCATTCAATTTTAGTATTGTTTCATTGATTTTGTTGAATTCTTACAAGTAAGTTATATAAAAAGAACTATCTTCCGTAATTGATAATCAAACCGTAAATCTTACTTGGAATTCGAATAAATCAAGTGCATTATAGTGTATATTGTGTAGTATTTGTGTAGTATATTGAAATATTATTATTGAAACTTACTTCAATAATATACTTATAAAGGTATCCTTGTTGGACTCTACTCGAAAAATATCACAACGTGAAGTTTTAACTAAATACATACGTTTTAAATAAATACTTACCACTTGAGGTGCAACCCATTGCTCTTTATCTGAAAGAATGCTTTCCGCTTCTATTTGTCGTAACTCGTTATGATACAATGAAGAGGTTGGTCACTCATTCTATGTTGTTTCGAAATAAGTCGAGTAAGGAAGATATCAAAGTCCGTTGTGAGAAATGCGTGGATTACCCGACAAAATAATAACCGTCAGAATCCTAAATGCGTTGCCAAAGACGCAAAATAATATAAAACTACACGAAAATACAACAAAATACAATATCCATTATAGCAAGTTCAAACCCGGAAGGGAATAATTTTTGACGTTTGACGTCACGTTGTCACGAGATTTACTTTGTTGCCTGTATAATAAAAAAGTATGATTGATCGATTATCAAATCGATCTATTGATCAATTTGTTTTAAGATGTTTTTGTAAATAAGTTAATAATACATAATATAATTAAGACCTTATATTAAACGATTTTCTAAACCGAATCTGTAGAAATGTACTGACTCACTTTTAATTTTATTTTTATTTATCGATTATAACTTATTAATGATTCGCATTTCATCTGGTAACATTGTTGAAAAGTGAAAGTAAAGAAAGTCAGTATTATTTCATTAAATATTATCTTTTTTATTCTGTCGAAAACAGAATTAGTAATAAATGATTGAAAACAAAAAAATTAATGAAAATTATTGATAAATAATTCATTTGTGTACAGCTCAGGCCCAATTTCGCCCGTCTCCTTTGGTACACAGATAGTCTAGAGCCTGAGAAAGGACATAGGCTATAAAACATCCCGCTATGACCAATAGGAGCAGAGTAGGAACAAAAAACGTTGCGAAAACGGGAGCAAACGCGGACGTACATATTGCTCCCAATATTTTAACAGGCGCTTATTTTAAATCAACTGAGCTCTTTCGGTTCGAAGCTTACGCGGGTGAAACCGCAGGGCACAGCTAGTGTAAATAATATGGCTTTAATGGTGGATTTTATAATAAAAGCCAGAAAGCAGCAATATTAATAAGAAATATATAACATAAGTCTTTAAAAATTCCAAAAATATAATTAAAACTATCTAATCCAAACTGAAGTCACACTTTGCTATACAATCAAAACAATCGTATGTAGCCGCATAAAAATCCACATGTGTGCAGAGTTGTAATGTGACCACAATTTTAGTCTCCAATCGTTATGAATCGTTAGGAATGCCAATGAAATGAAAACCTTATGTCAACGGCATAACGTTCGATATTGCGTTACATATCTTACGTAAGTTTCCTGCCCTATATCTTGAGACCTAGGGGTACCTCTACAAAGAGGTACGAACCAAAAATGCGTTGCTAGGCCTAAGATGATATCGGACGGTATAGGTTTCATCAATATTGACAACAAAAGGTAGACAATTAGACATTGAAACTATTAGAAGCTCGTCTCCTGTGAACTACCTAAAACTACCTGCTGGCATGGGCGTAGCCACACTGGAGCAAGCTGGGGCGCTTGCCCCACCCTGGCTCCGATCTATAAGGTGCCTAATTAAACAAAAAAAAACCGCAGCTTGATAGGTTGACTGCTGCCCCACCCTGAGCCCAAGGCTGGCTACGCCCATGCCTGCTGGATTGTAAACAGAAAATATTATTACTTCTAGACAGATCTGGAACGTTTTATTAGCTTGCACATAACAAGCGGTGTAACTAAGCGGATGAGTCAGTCTGCATTCGACTAAATACAAATCTATACTAATATAAAAAGCTGAAGAGTTTGTTTGTTTGAACGCGCTAATCTCGGGAACTACTGGTCCGATTTTAAAAATTCTTTTTGCATTGGATAGCCCATTAATCCAGGAAGTAACATCTGCGCCCAATAGGAGCGGAGCATATATAAAAAAAAAACATATCGAAACCTACGCGGGTGAAACCGCGAGGCGCAGCTAGTAAATACATAATTTTAAAAGTCCAATGAAAAATGCGCGTGACACTCATGTTAGCTTTCCCGTCAAAACTCCAAGAATCTCACTAGAAAGTCATCACAATTTTGTTAGTAGATTACGAAACTTGTCAAAATCGATCATTATGAGGTCACTGGTCGACCATTCTGACACTATTCTAATACCCCTGGTTGCTAGATTATTTGTTTCTTGGACTTAAAACTCTTAAGTAGTGCTCACTACTGCTCTGTAGGCCTAGTATGAGTTTTCATTATGAAACTCGACTGTCAATATCGAGCGCGTTTGACTCATCGATTGGCCAGCTTCAAGGTTGTAAGAACTCTCAACCAATGGGAGCGCCAAACGCGCTCGATATCGACGATCAAGTTTCGTGATGAAAACTCATACTAGGCATAGTGCTACATATTATGTTAACCTCATGCCACTTAAATGAAACCTATATCTGACAAATTCAGTTTAAATAACCCGCGAACTTATTTATCCCCACAAAGCGGTAGCGAGCCAGGCAAGTGAAGATGCGATACGTGGTCCGCAACGCGCAAGTGCAACGCAAACATCGGCCGACAACCGGACAAACATTGCTTCTGCGCCTACGGGTACCCACCACGAGTCCACGCCGGACATAAAAGGCACAATATTGATAAAGAGAAATCACGGAATCAAAGCTAGCTGGTTGACAAAGATATTTAGTTCATAATCTGCTTATAAGTTTGCTGGGAATCAGCCTCTTTTCTGTGAAAGGGCGTAGGCCGTAATCTACCAAAAAAAAACCGGCCAAGTGCATGTTAGACTCACGCACAAAGGGTTCCGTACCATTAATTTAAAGGATTTAAGTTATTTGTATGAAAGATTACGCGGTAATAAGCGGTATACGATTTACGAGGTATTAAAAAGAAACTACTTACTCTGGATCTCGTTCAAAACAATTTTCGTTGATAGTTTTTTTAGTAATGTACATCATATATATTTTTACATTTTTCATTTTCTTATTTTAGAAGTTAGAGGGGGGGGGGACCAACTTTTTCCACTTTGGAAGCGTCTGTCACGTAAATTATTCGGTTTAAATAAATATTTTAGAAACCTTGGTATCATTTTTGAAGACCTCACACACACGTATGTGTTTGATGAAAAAAAAAATTTGAGTTTCAGTTCTAAGTATGGGGAGCCCCTAATATTTATTATTAGTTTCTTTTATTTTTGCATCAAAATCTTAATGCGGTTCACAGAATACATCTACCTACCAAGTTTCAACAGTATAGCTCTTATAGTTTCGGAAAAAAAATGGCTGTGACATACGGACGGACAGACGGACAGACAAACACGACGACTCTATAAGGGTTCCGTTTTTTGCTATTTGGCTGCGGAACCCCAAAAAAGAGGCTCCAGTGCTGGTTGGTTAACCCAACTCAATTGTCGATAACTATAGGCGATTTTGAATTCTCAAGGGGTCGATCAATCAGATAGAAGAAACTAGTGGACTAACCGAAAGCGCAGTAGGTACCTATGGAGAAAACTAATGGGTAAGGCGCTCCATGGACACTCTTTTAAGTAATAAAATAAGTTGAATGTAACCTGTCTTCGAATGTTTCGTTCTAGATTAATCCGGTTTTTTCAAGATGTGTTTGTTCACCGTTTTAAGGGCAACGGTGAAATTACTTATTCAAAGTAAAACTTCTATCCTATCTCAAAGCTCCGATATACAACTTTTGACCGTGAATTTAGGACTATTACTTCAGCTTAATAATCACATTTGGGAGTTTTACTGAAACCGGAACTAATTCCGACATCTTGCTTTTTGGATCGTATTTCACTAACTTTAATCTACAATACTCTCCGTCCTTTCACGCCATTCGACCGAGCATCATAAAATCCTAGATAGGATTAGCATGGCGCAAGAAATATTCGGCTGCCGGCAGAAGTTACCCCCCACCAGACAAAGTCTTGCCGCCAAGCGATTCGTCGTGTTCCGGCACGATGTCTGGTGAAGCCGTATGAGTCTGAGCAGTAATTGTGTTGCGACATGTGCCTGGTATGATGCGCCAAATGTTGTTGTGTCGGGAGTTTGGTCGTGGAGAGTCTCCAGATCAATCTCCCTCTGGCGCAGCATCGTTGGTCGTGTTGGTCTTGGGTTTAACATTGCATCACCTGGCTCAACTGCCGTCATCCTTCCTATTCCTAAGTGTTTAAGTGAATAGGCTTAATAAACTAGTGCGCTTTACCATCAACGATTGCATCACGGCTTACCATCAGGCGGGATTGCATTCAAGCACTAGTTTATAATAATTAAAAAAAAGGGTACTTAAGCATTTTCCCACCCGTTCTTACCAAAGTGCTAGCGCGGGCGATGCAATTCAGACAATACCAAATACGTGTACAAGCTCTAGGTAGTAGTCTACTAGCTTTTGGATAACAAAGCAAACTGATTGAGACAATACATTTTTCCGACATTTTCTCGCCGTCTGACATGACGACCATATTCTAAGCACATACTTCATTCTCGTTGAATTCATTGTCGAAAACGAAGAAGATAGATCAAATAAAATGGTTATAGATTCTTATACATTGCACGATCTGTGTGAAGCAATAAAAGGTTCCTAATATTAACATGTCCCAGCCCGAGGCTTCAAATCTATTGGCTCTCTCCCCTCAATATTATGTGCTAATGTATACATATAGATATGACAGAGTATTGATTTACTATTCACGATTCATAATTCTGCAACATTGTGCTTTTGCTTAGATTGTACTTTAAATATTTTCTAGAACTATTTCTGCTCCTTGTAAGACCTATGACAGTATTCAAAAACGGTTAACTTAATGAAAGTTAATCGTTTTTTAACAGCTGTCATAGAACGTAATTATTCCAGATTACTTAAAAGGTTGTAGGCCATAACAACGGCGGCCGGTAGAAGTTACCACCCACCAGTCAAAATCTTGCCGCCAAGCGATTCGTCGTGTTCCGGCTTGATGTCTGGTGAAGCCGTACGGAGGACAAGTCTGAGCAGTTGTGTTACGATCTGTGCCGGATACGTTGCCGTCAAATGTTGTTATGTCGGGAGTTTGGTCGTGGAGAGTCTCCAGATCAATCTCCCTCTAGCGCAGCATCGTTTGTTCGTGTTGGTCTTGGGTTTAACATCGCATCACCTCGCTCAACTGCCGTCACCCTTCCTATTCCTAAGTTTTTTAAGTAAATAGGCTTAATAAACTAGTGCGCTTTACCATCAACGATTGCATCACTGCTTACCATAAGGCGGGATTGCAGCCAAGCACTAGTTTATAATTATTAAAAAAAAAAAAATCTAATCCAATCTCCCTCTGGCGTAGCTGGTCGTCTTATTGGGTTGAACATTGCATTACCCCGCTCAACTGCCGTTTTCCATCCTATTCACTCATTATTTTTTTTAATGAATGGGCACTTAATAAACTAGCGCACTTTACCATCAGCGAGTGCATCTTTTGCTTACCATCATGCGGGATTGCGGTCAAGCACCTGTTTATATAAAAAAGGTATTTTTAAATACTAAATTATCTTATTTACGGCTTCTTACGGATATTATAATAGGCGTACGTGTATTATGTGTTGCTGAAATCAATTAATCTGTCAAGACACGGTTAATCGAATTGAAAAGTATAAGCGATGGTAGAAATAGCTGCGCATTCCTAATGAAGTGTATTCGTATCAATGTGTCAATAGTATTCTCAGTGGGATTCCTGAATGTTGCGGAGTTGGATGCAGGTCCACGATGAGTTCTAGAAGTTAAGTAAATTGTTATTAACCCTTCTCTGTAGGAGAGGAGACCTGTGCCCAGTAGTGGGACGATAAAAGGTTGATAATGATGATGAACCTTTGTTTGAAATAATAATAATAATTTATTTCGGAGAGTATCCATATTCGGTTAATACTACAAAAATATTAAGCCTGTGTTAGGAGAAATAAAAAGTAATATAAATAAAAGGTTTCTATTATCTTTACTAATATTATAAACGTGAAAGTGAGTTTATTTGTTTGTTCCGCTTTCACGCAAAAACTGTTCAACGTAGTCGGTTGAAATTTTGCACACAGATAGGTTTTATCCCGATATTTTTACGGCATCGAAACTAACGAGGGTGGAAACGCGAGACGCAGCTAGTATTCTACATTAAAATTATTATGATCAATCTTTTTTATCGTCCCACTGCTGGGCACAGGTCTCCTTTCATATCGAGAAGGGTTGCAAATAATCTGTCAAATTTCTTTTATATATTTCCAACTTTACCGCTAAAGAAGTTCAAGGCTGTCTGTAAAAGATCGCACTTAGAGATAAATACGCCCCTTGAGTCACCCTTTTAAACTATTTTTATTTACGTTCTGTATATGGTTTCCATAATAAAGAGTATTCTACGCTATGGTTCACTGGATATTTTTTTACAGTTTTGGATAGCTTGATCTGTTGACCACTGTACCTATGCAAGTATGTCTGACTATAATATGAACGCAAAGGGAACAAAAGGAGTATGTAAGCATTAGAGCAGGGGGCGTTCTGCAGTGTGATTCTGTTACCATTTTCTTCTTCTTCATATAGAGGTTTACTGCTGGACAAAAGACTCCCCCAAGGCTTTCATTTGGGAGGTTTTACCATAATCCCCACACTTGGCAGGCGGGTTGGGGATAAATAAATAAATAAATATATACAGACAAATCACACAGATTGAGCTAGCCCCAAAGTAAGTTCGAGACTTGTGTTATGGGATACTAACTCAACGATACTATATTTTATAATAGATACATATATAGATAAACATCCAAGACCCAGGACAATTAGGAAAAGATCGTTTCCCATCATGACCTGGCCGGGGATCGAACCCGGGGCCTCCACGTCGCAGGCAGGCGGGTTGACCGCTGCGCCACGGAGACCGACAAACACACCGAATCGCAGTTATTTGATATTCCACAGGAGAAGCGCTGCTGCCTGCTGCCCGCTTCCCTGGTGAGAGGTTCCCTTAGTCGCCTCTTACGACACCCACGAGAGGGTATGGTTTATTTTTTTATAATTTATAAACTAATGCTTGACCGCAATCCCGCCTAATCATAAGCAGTGATGCAATCGTTAATGGTAAAGCGCGCTAGTTTATTAAGAGCATATTTACTCTAGCCTTGAATACACTTAAATTGTAGTCCAATGAAAACACCGCTGCTGGCCAATTGTTCCAGTCCTTCGATGGATAAGCGGTATAAAAGAGGTAGCGAAGCGCTTCGTCCGGATCGTAGTGGTGTTAACAACGTAAGGGTGGAAACTCGCCGTGCCACGGGTCGTCCGGTGGTGGAACAGAGATGGGGGAATTAAGTCATGCAATTCCCTTGCACAGTCACCAAAATGCATACTATAGAACACTACATAGTGATGGTACTATTCTAAGCCCGGTACCACACGGGGCTGTAACCATAATATTACCGTGAAATCATAGATTTAGTGTGCGTGGAGTGAACTATCATTTCAATGAATACCGACTAATGTTCCCACTTCTGGGAAACAAGCCTCCCAGTGACGTGGGCCCAGTGCGTGTTGGTAGATATCACATGTCTTCGGAGTTTTGCCTATAATTGACACGCCGGTTTCGTCTCCATGTTTTCCTTCACCGTTTTGAGAGCAGTGGTGAAATATTTACACAAATTACAGAGCCTGACGGAGTTTGAACCTACGACCTACAACTTGCAACATCACTACTTATAAATATGCATAGGTATTTCAAATTTAATACTCATAAGATAAGCTAGTTGTTTGCAAAATCGTTAAGTTTATTTTAGAATATTATAGGTTAGTTAAGTATTATTATTTATAAGTTATCTTGTTATTTAAATTTCAGTTAAATTTAATTGTAACATTTATCCATATACCTATTTCTACTAATATTTGTACGCCGTTAACGGCAAAATATAGAGATTACGCGTGGTACTTTCTCGCCGCGCCACAGTAGCATTTTGAATCATAGTTATTGAGAATAAATGTACATAATATAATTCATTATTGTACGAGAAGAATTAAAAATAGTACTAGTATATTTAACAAAATCGGTGGCGCGGCCAGATAGCATAATTATATTTTATAATAACACCTATTTTATACTCACCTATGTTTTACAAATAAAAAAAATTGACGTTGACTTTGCGCTACGCTTAACCACACATATTGGGATAATATATACAATTAAATCGATAAATACTTAAATTACATAAATTACTTTTCTAGATAGTTTCGCCGAGTAAAAGGTGAGCTCCGTCTTAATAGAAGCAACTAAGAAGGCACCGTAATAAATAAGAAATCACGATGTTTCTTCTGTCAATTCACTTATGTTTATTTACTGAATTGGGGTTTACTGCAGCGTATCCCCTCGCCGTGCAACGCGTATAGGTTTATTTATAAAGTACCTATACCATCTGTACGGATCCGTACAGGTTTTTTTTTTGCTCACGTCGTGACCTACTTTGCGATCCGTATTAGCATCCAAACTACTTTTGGGTACTTTAACGAATAAACTTAATAATTGTGAAGTCTCTGGTTTTTGTTATCTCACATTCAACTATCTCTGAGCTATACATAAAAAGTGGTCCTTCGAGCCGGATTCTATATACAGAGTAGTGCTGACAATATGACAATAAATTAGACAACGTGTACCTGAACACATTCTCAGTCTGCCCATAAAAAATCATATAAATGTGTCCATTAGTTTAGTCACAGGAAATTATTTTCCATTTTTCACATTGTCTACATGATGTACATTTATTGATAAGGAAGCGCTTACAGGTTAATGACCGCCGCATCTAGCGGTACCAAACTTTAATAATAATGACGCGAAAAAAGCAAGCTGATATAGGACCGCGCTGTTGCCGATCGGAGGTCAGTGAACCAATATTTTTAAAGGATGTTCTATTCCGTTTGCAATTTTATGCGATTTAGTTTGTTTGAAATTTTTTTTTTTTTTTTGGTGCTAGGCTTTTTTCTATAACTTAGGATTATTTCCATGAACCAGCATTGTTCGTCTTTTTATTTATTGTCGTATTCTCAGCACTACTCTGTATATATTATGTTATCTTGTGTATTGCGAAGCATTTCCGAATACAACCACAGCCAAGAAAATAAAGAGTAGAGGATATTATTACAATAGTAATTTAGTACTACACTAATATTTTAATAATATCCTCAGCCCTTTCTATATCTACATTACTGCATTACTACAATAATGTAATAACATTACTACATTACATAAATGAAATACATAGGGATATGACAAAATTAAAAACTTACTACAAAGGTATTGCTTATTTTTTTAGAAATTTGTTCCAGCAGACCAGCTAAAGAAGTAAAATAGAAATGTAGACAGTATTTTTTTTTTTTATTCTACTTTTGTTTAGGGACATTTATAACCGCAATGCGTATGTCAGTCCCATCGTACCCTGAATACACATTTATCAAATTTGAGCCATGAACCTAAACAGACTCTTCGCATCATCGCTATTTGGTTGGGCCAGGATTTTATGGAATGTGCCTAATTCAAGTCTGTTCAGCCTCAAAACCCTGAACAATTCATTTCTACCAGACTCGTACCGGACACAATCTATCAATAAGTGGTGTAAGTATTCGACAACTCCACACTCCACACAGTTAGGCGACATCGTTTTTTTCATTATGAACGCAAACTTATTACATGGAATGTGTCCAGATCTAAGTCTATGAGCCGTAACAACCAATTTTCTACTTAAATCAGTTTTTATAAACCAGGGCACACGAAAAGACTGACTCTGCATAGTATAGACAGTATTGTGTGAGGGCAAGGAGAGATAAATCTGAATGTGTTAAGTCCAAAACTATAAATATTAAATATACACATACCCAACCTAAACGTATCCAAAAAAAAAAAAAAAAACCATTTGACGTTATAACCTACTGCTTGACCGATATCCCGCCTGATGATGAGCAGTGATGCTATCATTCATGGTAAGGTACTAGTTTATTAAGAGCCTATTCACCTTGAATACACTTATTATATATATTTATATATTTTAATCAGACGGAAACACCGCCGCTGGCAAATTGTTCCAGCCCTCAATATACGCGGTATAGAAGACGAGGCGGATTGCTTCGTCCGGATCGTAGTGGTAATTTACAATACATAATAGATACTAAATATAAAATATGTAAAGAAAACATAAGGGTAATAAAGGTTAGGTAAACACTTGACCAAATATAACATAAAATTTTACATAATCATCATAGTAACAATACTAATGAATTTTGAAATAATCCTTTTTCCCGGGAATTAATTCCAATTTCCCCGAAATTTGGTAATTTTTAAAAAAGTGACAACACCGGTATTATTATAAGCGAATAGCGACGCGACCACGTCACAGGTGTCGCGTGCCTTGCCCCACGCCGCCCGCGGAAGGGGTTGCTTATCGCACATGTACTAAGTTACCTTTTTTTGCGAAATAATATTTATTTTTTTAGAGGGATTTTTTTTAAGTTCAGGCTTTCTTTGTGGGCATTAGTAGAATCAGTTATCGATACCTAACAATACCTTCACGGATCAGACAGGGTTTTCTTTACATATTGTCTATATAAGGTTCTCTATCAATCTCAATCAATTTTCTATCAATCTCAAATGTTTTAAACTTCATCCATAATAATTATTATTATAAACTAGCTTTCCGCCCGCGGCTTCGCTCGCGTGGAATTCCGTTATATCGTGCTTTTCAGATTCCCTCGGGAATATCAATTTTTTTCAGGAAGTAAAAGGACCCTATTATTTAATCCAGACTTTTAACTTTACGTCTGCAAAATTTTAAAGCAATCAGTTTAGTAGTTACGGCATGAAAGCGGAACAAACAAACAAACTAACTTTCCCGTTTATAATATCAGGAAGGATTATTTATGGATATATTTAGCAGGAATTGAACAATTCAATTTTAGAGCTAGCTTCAGTAATATAGAGTTTTCTCTTGGTGAGTCTTTTTTTTTTGGGATGGGAAATCATCAAATGACTTCTCCCGCTCTGGGCGGAGCGGAAGGACGTGCCAGACTTTTACTGACTAAAACCCACCAGTGTTTCTTCACTTGCCTATGCGACGACCAGGGCCACGGTTCCTTGTTTAACCAACCCGCAAGGTCCTGTCTCCGTTATTTGCAAATGAACTAATATGAATGTTTATGGAATTGGTACAGACAACAGCACATCAAGCTACTAGAATCTGTAAAATTTCTTTAATAGATTTTCAACTTTACAGCTAAAGTATAAATACGACTCAAGTTTGAGTATTTGTCAGTTTCGGGTGGCCTGCGGTCGTCTTTAAAACAACAAAAAAAAAACATGTGTCACTGGAACAATGTATCACTGCTTACCATCAGACGGGATTGCGGTCCAGCACTAGATTATAATTATATAAAAAAAAACTTTTGGTGAGGTCCATTGGCGATGGTAGTTACTCATTATCCATGCTGTGGTTAGTAAAAATAGCTAACAATTTGCCCCTGCTTCGCTCGGTTTCAGACTTCAGGAACTATCAGGCTGTATCTCATAAACCGTAATAGCTAGGCTGTTGAAATTAATTGGCTGTAGAAACCGCAGGGCTTGCTGGTTTGAAATAAATAAATAACTTTTCTAGTTTGAAAACAAAATGTTGGCCACACTATAGAATTTCTCCTGTATCGTGGTTGCGTTTACAAACAGGTCCCTCTTTGTATGTGAGTTAACAACAGCCATACCGGGACCACTACGAATCAGTTATTTCCGCATTTTTTATCTGTAGTATGTATTAACGAGTCACCGAGCAAAAGCACAAACAAAGTGGTACTTTTTAAATCTACATACTGTATTCTATCGCACCAACTTTCCAGCGAAACTCCGTACAATCGCTATTCTTCTTCCGTGCCAACGATTTACAGTAGTCTATACGTACATTGGCACAACATAATCACTAAAGAAATACAGGAGAAAAGTTAAAAAGTTCGTACGTACGTGCGTTGGGTTCAAACACTTTTCCTCGCAAGTGGAGTGAACTATCTCACTTTCAACGGCCTTACCTCTCGAGATAAAGTAGCTAAGTTATATTCTAAGGCTTGCTAAGAGTGGATGTGACATTTTGAAAAGCTTAAAACTTAATAATAAATATATAAGTATAAAAAAATTCTCATTTGATTAACGTAGTAGTGGAGCAAACGCTATTACGTTATTTTGTAATGGCGGCATGTGGCCAGAGTAGTTTTGGAATGTGTAGATTGTTGAGCAGTCACTTCGGATTGAGACGCGGACTAGGGCACTTCTCCGAGGCGAAACTGTCGGTTTGCCTATTTAAATTAATTACCAAGATCATTATCATCATCATCATCTCAGCGTTAATCCCAGTCGCATCCGAAGCTTATTCTGCTTTGGAGTCTGGGGTCCGCTTTATCAGTCTAACTGTTGATTTCGGCTTGACTGCCACTAAATGTTCGTATGGCAACCGGGACCAACGGCTTAACGTGGTTGGTTGACAATTTTATATAATGTATTTAAATTCCTTTATCCTTCTATATGTATATTATTCTACATTTTTAAATATTTATATAAATACATAAAAAAACATTTAAAAATCGTCGCCGTCGTTGTCGGTCGTGGCTCTTAGCTATTAAGCCATTGGCTGTCACGACTATCGGTACAATGATTGTTGAATCCACTTCCCACGTGTCGACAACCTCGTGAGCCAAATCAAGATACTTGATTTGTGTATCTTTCTCAGCTTTCACGAGGTTCTCATCATGTGGGATGGTCATGTCAACAATCATATTAAAATAATTATTAGAAACTGTGACATTCAATAAATTATTGATTAATGAAATTGAAATAGAATTATTCTATTTATTGATCGAATTATATCATTAAGTTAGATGATGATCCAGAATTATATTATTAAACTAGCTTTCCGCCCGCGGCTTCGCTCGCGTGGAATTCCGTTATATCGTGCTTTTCAGATTCCCTCGGGAATATAATTTTTTTTCAGGAAATAAAAGGACCCTATTATTTAATCCAGACTTCTAACTTTACGTCTGCAAAATTTTAAAGCAATCAGTTTAGTAGTTACGGCATGAAAGCGGAACAAACAAACAAACTAACTTTCCCGTTTATTAAGGATTATTTATGGATATATTTAGCAGGAATTGAACAATTCAATTTTAGAGCTAACTTCAGTAATATAGAGTTTTCTCTTGGTGAGTCTTTTATTTTTGGGATGGGAAATCATCAAATGACTTCTCCCGCTCTGGGCGGAGCGGAAGGGCGTGTCAGACTTTTACTGACTAAAACCCACCCGTGTTTCTTCACTTGCCTATGCGACGACCAGGGCCACGGTTTCTTGTTTAACCAACCCGCAAGGTCCTGTCTCCGTTATTTGCAAATGAAGTAATATGAATTTTTATGGAATTGGTACAGACAACAGCACATCAAGCTACTAGAATCTGTAAAATTTCTTTATTAGATTTTCAACTTTACAGCTAAAGTATAAATACGACTCAAGTTTGAGTATTTGTCAGTTTCGGGTGGCCTGCGGTCGTCTTTAAAACAACAAAAAAAACATGTGTCACTGCTTACCATCAGACGGGATTGCGGTCCAGCACTAGATTATAATTATACTAGCTTTCCGCCCGCGGCTTCGCCCGCGTAAATTTCGGTTATCTCGCGCTTTTTAGATTTCCCTCGGGAACATCAAATTTTTCCGGGATAAAAGGTAGCCTAGGTCCTTTCTCAGAGTCTAAAGATTGTGTGCTTTCCGCCCACATCTTCGCCTGCGTGGTGTTCGGTTATATCGCGCTTTTTAGATTTCCCTCGGGAATATCAATTTTTTCCGGGATAAAAGGTAGCCTATGTTTTTTCTCAGAGTCCAAAGATTGTCTGTACCAAATTTCATCAAAATCCGTTGAGAGGTTTAGGCGGGAAAGCGTAACAGACAGACAGACAGACAGACAGACAGACAGAGTTACTTTCGCATTTATAATATTAGTATGGATAAAAAAAAGGTTTTGGTGAGGTCCATTGGCGATGGTAGTTACTCATTATCCATGCTGTGGTTAGTAAAAATAGCTAACAATTTGCCCCTGCTTCGCTCGGTTTCAGACTTCAGGAACTATCAGGCTGTATCTCATAAACCGTAATAGCTAGGCTGTTGAAATTAATTGGCTGTAGAAACCGCAGGGCTTGCTAGTTTGAAATAAATAAATAACTTTTCTAGTTTGAAAAAAAAATGTTGGCCACACTATAGAATTTCTCCTGTATCGTGGTTGCGTTTACAAACAGGTCCCTCTTTGTATGTGAGTTAACAACAGCCATACCGGGACCACTACGAATCAGTTATTTTCGCATTTTTTATCTGTAGTATGTATTGACGAGTCACCGAGCAAAAGCACAAACAAAGTGGTACTTTTTAAATCTACATACTGTATTCTATCGCACCAACTTTCCAGCGAAACTCCGTACAATCGCTATTCTTCTTCCGTGCCAACGATTTACAGTAGTCTATACGTACATTGGCACAACATAATCACTAAAGAAATACAGGAGAAAAGTTAAAAAGTTCGTACGTACGTGCGTTGGGTTCAAACACTTTTCCTCGCAAGTGGAGTGAACTATCTCACTTTCAACGGCCTTACCTCTCGAGATAAAGTAGCTAAGTTATATTCTAAGGCTTGCTAAGAGTGGATGTGACATTTTGAAAAGCTTAAAACTTAATAATAAATATATAAGTATAAAAAAATTCTCATTTGATTAACTTAGTAGTGGAGCAAACGCTATGACGTTATTTGGTAATGTCGGCATGTGGCCACAGTAGTTTTGGAATGTGTAGATTGTTGAGCGGTCACTTCGGATTGAGACGCGGACTAGGGCACTTCTCCGTGGCGAAACTGTCGGTTTGCCTATTTAAATTAATTACCAAGATCATTATCATCATCATCATCTCAGCGTTAATCCCAGTCGCATCCGAAGCTTATTCAGCTTTGGAGTCTGGGGTCCGCTAGACAAAAAAAAACATTTAAAAATCGTCGCCGTCGTCGTCGGTCGTGGCTCTTAGCTATTAAGCCATTGGCTGTCACGACTATCGGTACAATGATTGCTGAATCCACTTCCCACGTGTCGACAACCTCGTGAGCCAAATCAAGATACTTGATTTGTGTATCTTTCTCAGCTTTCACGAGGTTCTCATCATGTGGGATGGTCATGTCAACAATCCTATTAAAATAATTATTAGAAACTGTGACATTCATTATATTATTGATTAATGAAATTGAAATAGAATTATTCTATTTATTGATCGAATTATATCATTAAGTTAGATGATGATCCAGAATTATATTATTAAATGTACTTAAATATTTTTTACATTATAAACATTTTAATTTTAAATGCTCTGCATGCACTGGCGAAGTATGGCTGTTTCTGTATTAATACTATGTACCTACCACCTTGAGTTTTACCCTTTTTTGGGAAATATTTTCATTATTACGCAATCAATAGAAAGAAGTCATCTTAGAAAATTTCAACAGCCTAGTTATTATGGTTACAGCCTAATAATTCCTGAAGTCTGAAATCGAGCGAAGCAATGGCAAACTATTAGTTTGGCAGGGGCATATTTTTACTAGCCATAGGATGGATGACGAGTTACTACCATCGCCTATGGACCTCACCAAACTTTTTTTATATAATTATAAACTAGTGCTGGACCGCCATTCCGACTGATAGTAAGCAGTGACGCAATCGTTGATGGTAAAGCGCTCTAGTTTATTAAGAGCCTATTCACTCTAGCCTTGCAGACACTTGAATTGCTTAAATTATAGTCAGACGGAAACACCGCCGCTGGCAAATTGTTTCAGTCAACGTTTCAGATAACGCAAAGTTTCCTGACAGCACCTGGGATTTGGCCTCATCGGACCACCCAAAGTGTAGGTTGGAGGAAATCTCAATTCCCAAAAGCTGAAGGCGGTCGGTGCACGCCAAGGCTACACTCTGAAAAGTAGGAGCCAAGGTGAACGAACGGGCTTCTTTTAGCGGTGAATAGACACGTAATTATGTTTTGGCGGCGTTGAATGCTACAAGATTGGCTTCGGCCCGTTTGAATGATGGGAATAATTTCTTCACAAAGAGTCCTGGTAAAATTACTAAGCCACATGCTAAGTATGTTGTGTTATTTTAGCGGATCCCAGACTCAAAAGCTGAAAAAGCTTCGGATGCGACTGGGATTTTATGTTTAGCAAATGCCTCATCCATAGCTTCAGAGCTCTGAAGAAAAGGATGCATCAGTATGCGCCCCGTCGCCTCTAAATGCCGGACTGACTTGCAATACTTATAGCAGTTTAGTGTTGGCTCCGGTATTGTATTACATGGGGTATTATGTGCATAGCAACGGAGGGATGCTTACGTGACCACCCACACTTTGAATATTTTTCAATGAAATTGCTATGTTTCTTTATAAATTTGTTAGGGTATTATTGTTTTGCCATAGAATAGAATAGTAAACCGTTAAGTTTTGCACTGGTCTGGTCGTGCCTCGGACAACACGTTAAGCCGTTGGTCCCGGTTGCCATACGAATATCTAATGGCAGTCATTACGGGTTGTTGGAGCCCTCAAAAGTCCAACAATTGGTCTAACTGCAATGCTTTGATATCACCTTCGGGTTGTGGAGGTCAGATGGCAGTCGCTTCACGGAAAATATCGACGTTTAGCCAAAATCAGCAGTTAGACTGGTAAACCGGACCCTAGGCTCCAAAAATGAAAAAAATGCTTCGGATGCGACTGGGAATTACGCTGAGAGGATGATGATTAAAATAGAATACTCTTTATTAAATGTACACCATAAAAATTACATAACATAAATATAAAGATTTACAAATGGTGACACAATGGGCAGACTTATCGCTAAGAGCGGTCTTTTACAGACCTTTGGATGGAATACTAAGGGGAAAGAGAGATAAATACAATCTGTTGATTTTAATTGAAACGGATGGTGTACAGCAAAGGTCATTTTGTTAGGATTGGCAACAACTGCTGGGGCAGAGTCCTCCTCCCAGAGAGAGGGTGTGGGCTGTGATCCATCACGCGGCTGCAGCGCCACTGGTAGATGTCATGTTTTATAATTTTTGATTCTGGGACATGTCGGTTTCCTCACAGTATTTCCTTCGGCGTTTTGAGAGTAGTGCTGATGTAATAATCCATACTAATATTATAAATGCGAAAGTAACTCTGTCTGTCTGTCTGTTACGCTTTCCCGCTTAACCCTCCTCTTAAACCTCGCAACCGATTTTGATGAAATTTGGCACAGGCAATCTTTAGACCCTGAGAAAGAACATAGGCTACCTTTTATCCCGGAAAATTGATGTTCCCGAGGGAAATCTTAAAAGCGCGATATAACCGAACTCCACGCGGGCGAAGCCGCGGGCGGAAAGCTAGTTTATACAATAAAATCATCTTGATTTTATTGCAAAAATTATTAATGTCACCTGGTCACTTTGGATTCTGTGGAGAGGCGTGCGAAGAGGCTGATTGGCGACCCAGATTTAACTCAAAACGGTCTCCAAAGCGTAGAGCACGAGCATAGAGTAGCCAGCTTTTCGGTCTTCTATAGGATGCATTCTGGTGAGTGTGCAAGGGAATTGCATGATTTAATTCCCCCATCTCCGTTCCACCATCGGACGACCCGTCGTACGGCAACTTTCCACCCCTATGTTGTTCACACCACTACGATCAGAACGAAGCGTTTCGCTTCTTCTTTTATACCGCGTACATCGAGGGACTGGAACAATTTGCCGGCGGCGGTGTTTCCGTCACACTACAATATTTGAGTGTCTTCAAGGCTAGAGAGAATAGGCTCTTAATAAACTAGCGCGCTTTACCATCAACGAACGCAACATTGCTTACCATCAGGCGGGATTGCGGTCAAGCGCTAGTTTATAATTTATATATATAAAAAAATAGCATTTTATATGTTTTTATGGGCCATGATGCCTGAAATAAATGGATAAATAAATAGCGTTCTTGAATGCCGTCCTCTTGTTGTGTTAATACACAATGAGAGGAACTATTTTACACATGTTTACTAACACTGCCTTCCTGTGAATGTCGTTCGGGCTCTAAAAGAGCTTTGCCGTACTCCACATGATTTTTTTATAATCTATACTAATACTAGCTGACCCGGCGAACTTCGTTCCGCCTTAAAGGCAATATCACATGACTACTTTTTAAATTAGGATAATTATAAATAAATAAATATTATTATTCAATGATTCTTTATTTGGGAGCACAATCCTGGCGGTTCTTCGGAAAACTTTAATGTGCTACAATACTCGCAAACAACATCCATTGGCCCAATGCGAACGCCATTGCGCTACATTTTAAGCGTATTGAAACGCTGCCAGATTCAAATCAGTATTTGATGAATTTCTTCTTGTGCTTCGTAAATTATCTAGCGCTTGATCTCTGAGGTTTGCTCGACGATTTCGCATTGCCAACCAAGCCGTTTCACGGGCTGCCTCCCTGTGCTCTGGTGAGTGAGAAGCACGAAGTCGAGCCATACTAAGGCTGCGCTCTTCAAGTGCAATTTCTTGCTCTTCTTCAGTTGTTTTTTTTTTTTTTTGTTTTGTATGGGAAATCATCAAATAACCTCTCCCGCTCTGGGCGGAGCGGAAGGGCGTGTCAGACTTTTAATGACTAAAACCCACCCGTGTTCCTTCACTTGCCTGTGCAACGGCCAGTGCCATGGTTTCTTTTTTAACCAACCCGCAACCCGGTGAACCAGTCCTCGTGGTCCCCGTCAAAGTGTGCTGATATCTCTTTGAGGCGCGTGTGAAACACAACGCGCCGTCAACCCGGGCCTGGTTCTTACCAGGAGGCTAGCTGCCTGTCGCTCGCCGCCCGCAAGCCCGCGCCTACGGTGGTCGGGAGTCCGATGTTGCCTCCCGACCAGGGCGCTTCCTGCGGCGGTTTGAGGCGTGAGGGTAGTGGGATTACCGCTCCCTCACGCGCTCCGCCTCCTCCTTTGCCAGCATCACTGCTTCACAGAAGGAGGTGAAAGCTTACCATGCACTCTTGCTCCGGACTATGGCCCGGACCAGGGTCGGACGCGAGAGATCGCCACTGATCGCCGCCACGAGGACACGGCTGTGTTCTACCCAAGCCAGGCAGACCTCCACCATTTGCTCCACTGTGTCGTCAGGGTGATGCACACAGTGGTCACCCTGGCGTTTACTTCCGCCTTATACGGAACAGGAACCTCCCGAAACAGCCGCGTCCGGTGAGGATCTACGTCAGCCCGAAGGTGAGGACGCCGTGGCGCCTCTCTAGCTACTTCTCAAAGAGAGGACTTACCGCCGCTATTGCGGCGGGCTCAGTGCTGGATTGCGACAATCACACTTTCCATGTCGCCATGAGATCCCGCCGGACCTCTGTCCGCTGTACTGCGATTTTTCGCGGCAACGGAGTTATGCCTCCTCTCGTCACTCCCACATGTGGGCGAGGGATAGTGTTTCTCCACAAATATACGTTTCTTTTTAATTACTCTATTTATTAAAATAAACCTCATCAAAATCTGTTTCGCAGAATTAAAGATTTAATCAAACAAAGGGACAGAACGGGACGGAACGGGATAAAAAATTTCCTTTGTGATATGTTTTTCTCCCAGTTCTTATCTACCTCCCTAACAATTTTGAGCCATACTGGTTAAGCGGTTCTTGAGTTATAAATAGAGTAACTAACACGACTTTCATTTACATACATAGACTTCATTCAAATTGGACACGTGACGTACACACGTACAGCAGATTTAGGAATATACCCATGGAAAGCATTGTCATCTACATTTGTAACAAAGATATCATACCTCTCTCTACCCCTAGAGCTCTTGTTTCAGTCTCTTTAAGTTAAATAAAAAATCCTAAATATTTATTTATTTCTATTTATTTTTTTCTCTTTTAGTTCTTATGTACAATTTTCTTTTTAAGTAACTACAAAAATTTATTTTTTTTCTAAAAACGAAAAAAAAAAACTTGTGATTGCCCGGGTTTGAACCGAGGAACACCAGCCATCGCGAGTAGACCATACCACTATCGGCTATGCCACAGCCGCTATGTCAAGCCGCGCGAAATTAGCGCCAATATTATGCGTGAAATATTGCGAAAGAGAAAACTCGAAAATATGCGCATATGCGCATATGCATGCACATAAGACTAAGCTAGATAGATCGATTTCTCGTCCCCGAAAACCCCCACATATTTAAATTCAGCGAAATCGTTAGGGCCGTTTCCGAGATCACATGCTTCTTCAAGCGATCAGCGCCATCTGCCGGGCTGATTTGTGAATCTAAACCATTCAGGTCGCCACTCAAACGCATACAGAAAAATTCATTGAAATCGGTCAAGCCGTTTAGGAGGAGTTCAATGACATACACACGTACAGCAGAATTATATATATAAAGATATAAAGCTGAAGAGTTTGTTTGTTTGTTTGTTTGTTTGAACGCGATAATCTCAGGAACTACTGGTCCGATTTGAAAAATTCTTTTTGCGTTACATAGCCCATTATTCCAGGAAGGCTTTAAGCTATATAACGTCACGCTGTGACCAATAGGAGTAGAACAAAAAAAAAACATATCTAAACCTACGCGGGTAAAACCGTGCGGTGCAGCTAGTGTTAACTATTGCTTGACCGCGATCCCGCCGAAAGCAGTAATGCAATCTATCATGGTAAAGTCACCAGTTTATTATGACCCTATACACTCTAGCCTTGAAGATACTTAAATTGTAATCAGACGGGAAAACCGCTGCTGCAAAATTATTCCAGTCCTTCGAAGTACGTGGTTGTGGTGGTGGGAACGAAACACTTCGTTGGGTTCGTAGCGGTGTCCATCCATAAGGGTGGATACTCGCCTGGTGCTATTGTACTGTTTTCATAGTCTTAACGATAATAATATCATTAGAACTGACAGGTCAGGGTGCTTAGGAAGTCAAACAAGTTACCAAAGATCTACTTCCTGGCTCCCTAACTATCTAACCGCGAACACATTAACAAGTACCACGGAGGGAATGACAAATGAAGAGCTCATAAGCTCAATATGCGATCCAACATATGAACCCTTTGGACTCAGTATAATGACACACAGATAGAACACATAAACAAAGTTTTAACATTATTATAACAGTAGTGCTGTTCTGTAAAACCGGCCAAATGCGTGTCAGACTCACGCACAAAGGGTTCCGTAGCATTGGTTTATGAAATTAAAGGATTTAAGCTATTTGTATGAAAGATTACGCGGTAATAAGCGGTTTACGATTTACGAGGTATTAAAAAAAAACTACTTACTAAATCTCGTTCAAAACAATTTTCGTTAGTAGTTTTTATAGTAATGTACATCATAATTATATTTGTTTAGAATTTTTATTTTCTTATTTTAGAAGTTTGAGGGGGGGGGGCAACTTTTTTCCACTTTGGAAGCGCCTGTCAAAAATATTTTAGAAACCTCGATATCATTTTCGAAGACCTATCTATATATAACCCACACGTATGTGTTTGATGAAAAAAAAAACTTGTTACGGGGCCTATAGTATGCCTAGAAGTATATATGACATGGTGAGTATTTTGCCACAACAAACGAGTATTGTGGCGAAATTATCTCTATGTCAGATGAGTACTCTCCTAACTCGTTCATCCATGTCAACTACCAATGTGTAGAGAAGGCACCAAACTTTTCTAATTAAGTTCCCCCAAAAGTTTTTTCGTTATCCGCAGTTCCAACACTTCTGTTATACTCCTAACGTTATCTTTCGGTAGCCAAATACTTGTGCTCACATGCTTCCTCTAAAAGTTGATCTTGTTGACATACATTTATTTGTATGTAAAATTCTCGAAGTTCAACGTTTTTGTACCAGCAGTGCCATTCTGTAAATATCGTGAGGACTTAAGAGAAGTGCGCTTTAAGTGAGTTGTTATGTCAACTAATGTTAGCAAATGTCACAATTGACGGCTTCTTCACGTTCACTGTAAAATTTTATACAACGTTATTCATACTTCCATACCAATATTATAAACTAGCAGCCGCCAGCGATTTCGTTCGTGGAATTAATTATGCTCCGCTCCTATTGCTCGCAGCGTGATGTTATATAGCCTAAAGCCTTCCTGGATTGATGGGCTATCCAACGCAAAAAGAATTTTTCAAATCGGACCAATAGTTTCCGAGATTAGCGCGAACAAACAAACATACAAACAAACTCCTCAGCTTTATATATTATTATAGATGTGAAAGTATCTCTGTCTGTCTGTCTGTCTGTCCGGCTTTCACGCCAAAACTACTGAACCGATTGTAATGAAATTTGGTACACAGATAGTCTAGAGCCTGAAAAAGACATGGGCTATATAATATCTTGCTATGACCAATAAGGGAAGAGCAGTAACAAAAAATGTTGCGAAAACGGGAGCCAACGAGGACGTACATATTGCTCCCATTATTTTAACGGGCGCTTTTTTATATCAACTGAGTTCTTTTTAATTTACGGGAACCACCGCGCGCTATTAACTGAAGTCCACGCGGACGGAGTCGCGGGAAACAGCTAGTTTTTTTTATATATGCGATACCCGTGTTCAGTATTTTTAAGTAAAGAATCTATGTACAAAATTTCAAAAAGATATCATGACAAATCACAAAGTTATGAGCTTGTTCTCTTAGCTGGTTGTACCTTTTTTTTTTTTTTTGATATGGCATCTCGTAGGTGGCCATTAGAGGCCGTAACTACTTTACCGGACTTTCCTGTGGATGCCTTAATTAAAAATTAAAGCCTCCAGCCAGGGGCACTTAAAACTAACTTAAAATTAGGCGACTTACCGTCGTCCTTAGTCGACCGAACGACACGGCGTTTCCTAGTACTAGCTCTGAGAAGAAACGCCGAAACAAACTCAGAGGTCATTGTTGGGACATTATTATAATTACTGGCTCAGCTGCGGCGCGGGCTGGCCTTCATCGGAGCTGGTTGTCCCAACAAAAATATGGTCAACACACCGCTAGCCCGCCCGCGACTGCAGCGGCGCGGCATCGTCTTGCGTTTATTGATAATAATTTCTGTTTCATCATCTACCTTTTATCGTCCCACAACTGAGCACAGGTCTCCTCTCATGCAGAGAAGGATTGAGAGTAATCACCACGCTTCCTCCATGCCGGTTGGCGAAGTCCAGGTTTCCTCAAGATGTTTTGCTTCACCATCAGTCATTGGTGTCCAAGATATACTTAGAAAGTACATATAACTTTAGAAAAGTTACATTGGTACTTGCCTGACCTGGAATGGAACCCGCGCACTCATACTTGAGAGGCTGGTGTTTTATCCACTAGGACACTACGACAATTCAACAATAATTTCTGTTTGCTTGTAATTAAATACTGATAACATTTTTCTTCACACATGTAGACTTTAAACTGTCGTAACGGACAAGTGGAGGTAAATCAGCAGTAAAATGTAGTATAATTTACTTAAAAACCTGGTAATTTTACTTAAAACTTATTTCACCATTGCACAGAGGGGCAGGGAGCCCTGTCCCGTTTTGCGCACGCACCTAGTACTACTGATCTACTGTGACCTGTGTTGTATGCCCGCTAAATACACTACAACAATTTCTAAATGGACAGTTTTGGCGGGAAAGTCCAGCTGATTGTCACGCTCATTTTTCATTGGACTTTTAAAATTATTTATAGTGTTGTTTACTAAATAAAAGTGCGTGATTTATGTAGTAAAAGGTGCATTCGGTAAATAATTCATGAAGAACAGTGAAATATAGCAGCATAGTGGCCACATCATGACTTTGCCTCAAACCTCCCTCATAAGACGGGTCACGCGGCCTACTTTTTCGACATGAACAATTCATTAAGTAACATCGGCTAAATGCACAAATCGTGCGAAGCCATAAAAGAAAAAAAAAAGAAAGAATTTCTAAATGTACCTGGAAAAAAATATAACATGGTGTAAAAAGTTACTGAGATTAGCGCGTTCAAACAAACAAACAAACTCTTCAGCTTTATATTAGTATAGATGCGAGAACATCAAAGGATGATCAAAGAAGATGATGATGTCCCGCTCTGAGCGTAGCAGAAGGGCGTGTCAGACTTTTACTAACTGAAACTATGGTCTGTGCACCAGGGCCACGGTTTATTTTTTAACCAACCCGCAGCCCTGACCCAGGAGAGGAGGTATCGATCTTCATAGACCCCGATACGATGTGCTGACATCTCTTTAAAGCGCGCGTGAAACACAACGCGCCGTCGACTCGGGCCTGGTTCTTACCGGGCGGCTAGCTGCCCACTGCTCACCGCCCGCAAGCCCTTGCCTACGGTGGCCGGGAGTTCGATGTTGTCACCCGACCAGGACATGTGCTGCGGCAGCCAGAGGCGTAAGGGTACTGAGATTCCCGCTCCCTCACCCGCTCTGCCTCTTCCTTTGCTAGGCATCACTGTTTCGCAGTAGGAGGTGACGGCCTGCCATGCACTCTCGCTCCGGACCATGGCCAGGACCAGGGTCAGACGCGAGAGATCCCCGCCGATCGCCGCCACAAGGATACGGCGGTGCTCTACCCAAGCCGGGCAAACCTCCACCGTATGCTCCACCGCGTCCTCAGGGCGATCCACACAGTGGAGACACCCTTGTGTATCCTGCCGCCTTATTCGGGACCTTACCTACCCCTTGGTATTCCATCCAAAGATTGTGTGTAAAATATCTTTCTTAGCGCGATAAGACCACCCATCCATAATATTATCAATGCGAAATAACTCTGTCTGTATGTCTGTCTATCTGTCTGGCTGTTACGCTTTCCCGCTTAAACCTCTCAACCGATTTTGATGAAATTTGGCACAGACAATCTTTAGGCCCTGAGAAAGGACATAGGCTACCTTTTATTGAAAACAATTGATATTCCCGAGGGAAAACTAAAAAGCGCGATATAACCGAATTCCACGCGGGCGAAGCCGCGGGCGGAAAGCGAGTTATAAAATAAATAATACCCCTTGTAAAATCTTCATATTTACGTTTTGTATACATAATAACGATTATTCTATTTCTAATCACCATTACACCAGGTAATCTTGTGTAGTATGGAACAGCATCATCATATTCAGCTTAAAATGTTCCCACAGCTGAGACACAGGCCCTAGAGACTGTGGGCCATAAACCGAACCAAGGGGACCCAGTGCCAGTTAGTAGATGTCACATGTCCTTCAGTTTTGGTTCAAGCCTATGCTGGTTTCCTCGTGATGTTTTCCTTAACCGTTTTGAGAGCAGGGTGGCTGGTAAACTAAAGACTTGGTTCGAACTTTTTTAACGACCACAGCGCCATCTAGGAGCGGCGAGACGAATCATCGAGAGTAAATCGACGAAACGTCAACGGACAGCTCGGTCGCGCTGTCAAAGCGACATCATCGCGCGGGCGGGATTTCATTAAACGATTAATGTGTGAATTTCGTGACGCCACGACGACCATTAGACATCAGTAAAAAGAACAATTAAATCGATAGTACGAGCAGCCTATGGTTCCATTCAATACCCAGACGACCTGACACAGAATCCCCAACAACCTTGTAATCTATAACTTGTATATCGAGGCTGTTACCCGGACCACCACTTCATATTTGGAATAAGCGAGCTTGTTGTAATTAATCAGACAAAACCAGATTCTGGGTATCTCCTAACACTCACTGTAGAGTCTTAGGAGCAACCCTGAATCTGGTTTTCTGGTTAAGCTTTTTTTTTGTTTGATCATGACTTTGAAGAGAATAGTGGCATCGGTACATCGTCTTTTAGATAAGTATCTTTAAAAGAACGGAAGAGTGCCTATCACTAGGCGATGCTATAATGTAGCCCCCCGGGCGTTTGGTGCAACCCAAAGATGTACGAAACTTTATTATTAGACAAGGCTCTTTCCCCAACTCCGAACTCCTTTTAAAATGCTTATATAAACTTACGTTTTCATGCGCATATTATATGAGTATACAAAGCCAAATTATATTACTAACTAGCTTTCCGCCCGCGGCTTCGCTTGCGTGGAGTTCGGTTATATCGCGCTTTTTAGATTTCCCTCGGGAATATAAAAATTTGCCGCGATATAAAGTAGCCTATGTCCTTTCTTATGGTCTAAAGATTGTCTGTGCCAAATTGCATCAAAATCGGTTGAGAGGTTTTAGCGAGAAAGCGTAACAGACAAACAGACAGACAGACAGAGTTACTTTCGCATTTATAATATTAGTATGGATATGGAATTATGAGGAACATGGTGTAAAGTTCAAGTGGTATCAGCGGCGATTTGCAAGTTGTAAGTCGTAGGTTCGAACACGGTCAGGCGCTTTACTCTGTGCTCTGTGTGTGTGGAGGGAACCATCGTGAGGAAGCTGACCCATCCTAGAGACAAAACTTCGATGACATGTGACATCTATCATCCCGCGAGGCCCACGGGCCACTTCCTCTCACCAAGATGAATCCTGTGTCCCAGGAGTGAGAACATTTTAGGCTGATTATGCAAGATCATCATCATCTCAGCGCCAATCCCAGTTGCATCCGAAGCTTTTTCTGCTTCGGTCTGGGGTCCGCTTTACCAGTCTAACTGCTGATTTTGGCTAAACTTCGATATTCAGGCGCTTTACTCTGTGCTCTGTGTGTGTGGAGGGAACCATCGTGAGGAAGCTGACCCATCCTAGAGACAAAACTTCGATGACATGTGACATCTATCATCCCGCGAGGCCCACGGGCCACTTCCTCTCACCAAGATGAATCCTGTGTCCCAGGAGTGAGAACATTTTAGGCTGATTATGCAAGATCATCATCATCTCAGCGCCAATCCCAGTTGCATCCGAAGCTTTTTCTGCTTCGCAGTCTGGGGTCCGCTTTACCAGTCTAACTGCTGATTTTGGCTAAACTTCGATATTTTTCGTGAAGCGACTGCCGTCCGACCTCCACAACCCGAAGGCGACATCGAAGCGTTGTAGTTCGACCAATTGTTGGACTTTTGAGGGCTCCAACAACCCGTAACGACTGCCATTAGATGTTCGTATGGCAACTGGAACCAACGGCTTAACGTCCTTCCCGAGGCACAACCAGACCAGTGCAAATATCATATTCATGCATACAAATATTTGCCCAGCGCGGGATCGAAACCGCGCCTCCCCGCGGGATTATGCAAGATATCCAGCCTAAAGGGTGGATAAGTGGTAAGTGATACGCGTCTGAAGATCGTGTATAGAGCGTTATCCATCCCGTATCTGACTTTGACCAACCTCCGCAACCTAGTTCTTTAAGAAACCCTGACCCAATTCAAAAAACTTATCCAGTCCAAGTCTACTGTGCCAGATGACAGCGCTGAAAGATTTCAATGTCAAGATTGTAATCGAGTTGTTCATATCTCAGAGTTAAGTGCGAAAGTAGGTCATTGGCACTTGCTGTCTAACGAATGGATTAGCTCTAAGCAGTTGACATAATGTTCTACCTCTCACAGATCAGAGAAGCATACTTCGGACGACAGCAGGTCAAGCTACCCGAAGCTGTCAAATATACCCAATCAATCTTGACCCTTAATGCTTTAGTGATAAAATTGAAAATCTAATAAAGAAATCTGACAGATTGTAGTAGCTTGATGTGCTAGACTTTATACTAAGAGTAGTGGTACCAGCAAACCCCCCATGTAGACAACGCGTCATACTGACGTCACATGAATTCTACATCTCGCAAGCAGAGTTTACCATGCAACTAGCATAAATACAACTTCCCAACATCAGCCGATGGGCAAGTGCCCGACAGACATAACACCCGTCTGGTCGGAGGATCCTCCCTTTTCTATGGAGGATGAGTAAACTTTACACTCTGTTTCTCATGCCTCCATACTGATTAGTGGGAACAAGGCTGTTTTTTATAATTGTAAACTACTGCTTGACTGCAATCCCGCCTGATGGTAAGCAGTGATAGCGCTAGTTTATTAAGAGCCTATTCACTAAAAAAAACTGAGTGAATAGGAAGGAATTAGTAATAGGAAGCAGTTGAGCGAGGTGAAACAATTTTAAACCCAAAAACACGACCAACTATGCTGCTCCAAAAGGAAATTGATGTGGAGACCTTCCACGACCAAACTCCCGATACAACAACATTTGGGGCATCGTACCCGGCACACATCGCAACACAACTGCTTAGACCCGTCCTCCGTACGGCTTCACCAGACATCATGCCGAAACATGACGAATCGCGTGGCAGTGTCTGTTGTGTGGTAACTTTTGCCGGCAGCCGATATTATGGCCTACCACCGAATTTCTTCTTTGTTTGTTTCCATGGAGATTTTGCCCGTTCATCTCCAAAGATACATACGCTTGGCAATGGACGGCAAGCTTCTTCTTACTAACTGACCGACCCTTTGACAATTCAAAAGTACCTTTACTTGGTTTATTTTAAATAAATGCTTTGATTTTGATGTTGTCCCGGGCGAGAATGTGGCAAGTCATTCCACGTATTAGACTTATTTATTTATTTATTCTTTTGCACACATGACATGTACAGAGGCGGACTTAATGCCTTAGGCATTCTCTACCAGTCAACCCCAGGTGGTGAAGAGATAAGATGGTAGGTGCTTTAGCTTGAAAGAATATTTAAAGGAAAAAAAAGCCCCTATAATTATTAAAAAAATACTTAAATAAGCTAAATATACATACATACTATTACCAAAATATATACTTATAATATATACATAAAAAAAAAACTAAAATTTGGGAGAGGGGTGTAGCAATAACTCTACGCTAGTTGTTGCGAAAATAACTCTGCAATTTCCGCTTAAATGCAAACCGACTGGCGACCATCCTGATATCAAGAGGAAGCGCATTCCATAGAAGAATGGATTGAATGTGAAATGAAGAATGAACAAAGTCAGACGTATGTGAAGGACAGAGTAAGAGGGGATTGTTAGAAGAACGCAGATTCTTAGAGTGTGAAGAACATAAATATTGGAAGTGAGTCACAAGATAAGAAGGAGGAGTGGGTGATTTAAGAAGGGAGAAAAGCGTGGTCAAGGCGCGCAAATTTCTTCTCTGACGAATGGGCATCCATTTCAATTCAGACCTGTAGCTCGCATCGCATCGCTCGCTTCGCATTCTTTAAAGAGTCATTTACGAAAAGTCGTCATCATCATCTTAGCCGAAGCTTTTTCAGCTTGGGAATCTGGTCTGCTTTACCAGTCTAACTGCTGATTTTGGCTAAACTTCGATATATTTCATGAAGCGACTGCCGTCAACCGACAACCCGAAGGCGATACCGAAGCATTGCAGTTAGACCAATTGTTGGAGTTTTGAGGGGTCTAAAAACCCGTAACGGCTGCCATTACATGTTCGTATGGCCACTGGGACCAATGGCTTACCGTGCTTTCTTAGGCACGACCAGACCAGTGCAAATATTCATATTCATGCATACAAAAATTTGTCATATTCTCCAAAGAGTAATTTACGAAAAGTGTACTTCGATAATGCAGTGCACAAAAGAACGCCCGTTTCGTAGCTCCTGGGCCCCGCCATAGTCAATACAAAGAGGTAGTAAGTAGATTTGCGAAGCCCCCACAAACGCGGCCCGCGGCTCCCTGCCTCTTATTCAATTACTGCATTTTGTACGCATTCGATAAAATACAGCTATTTATGGAAGAGCTCTTTGGAAATACTGGAAAAATACCTATTTAGTCAGCCATATAGTTTGAAACCGTGTCTGAGATTGAGTGCCCTTGATTGAAGCCGATTTATTTTATAATAGGCACATCAATATATAGGCTCAGAGTCACACAAAGGGCGATGGAAAGTGCTATGCTCCGAGTTTCTATGCGCGATCGAATCAGAAATAAGGAGATCCGCAGGAGAACCAAAGTCACCGACATAGCGCTTGAGTCGCTAAAATTGAGTGGCAGTGGGCAGGGCACATTGCTCGTAGAACCGAAGGCCGATGGGGCAGTAAGGTTTTGGGAGGCACCCAACAAAGTGGACCGATGACCTGGTGAAGATCGCGGGAAGCCAATGGATGCAGGCAGTACAAGGCCGGTCAACGTGGAAAGTCTTTGGGGTGGTCTTTGTCCAGCAGTGTACGTCTATAGGCTGAAGAAGAAAAAGAAGACATCAATAGCGCCTTTGGAAGTCTTCAGTAATAAAAAAGGCTCTAGTCATTTCATATGGAGAAGAATGTGAGAGGGAATCTACCGTTACTCTTTATTTTGGCCTTCCTACCCGAGTGTAAAATGGAGAGCGTATTACTAAGATTCCGCTGTCTATCAACAAGTTGTATACCATGAAATGTGACAGCTAACCTGCACCTAAATTACATCATCATCATTCATCATTATCAACCTTTTATCGTCCCACTGCTGGGCACAGGTCTCCTCTCATACAGAGAAGGATTGAGCGTAATCCCACGCTTGCTCAATGCGGGTTGGTGATTTCAGACTTAAAGTCCAGGTTTCCTCAAGATGTTTTCTTCTTCTTCACCTTCAGTCATTGGTATCCAAGATATACTTAGAAAGTAGATATAACTTTAGAAAAGTTACATTGGTACTTGCCTGACCTGGAATCGAACCCGCGCACTCGTACTTGAGAGGCTGGTGTTTTAACCACTAGGCCACCACGACGCTAAAAAACATAAAATACAAAAAATTACATAATACACTATTATTATCAATTGGAATCATTTTGATTATATTGCTAATCCATTACTCCATATGTTCGGAAAAAATTTCTACTCTACAACGTAAATAACGCAGTGAATAGTGTTCAGCTGTCAAAATGAAACACATTGCTACTGACAGTGTGTTACGCAATCTGCTGTTGAAATGATCACAGATGGCGTGTTTCTGTTACCGCTAGAACATAAAATACTAAACTAAAAGTAAACAAAATTACCACTTGACATATTTAACTGATTAAACTGAACCGACCTTAGTCGCATCCGAAGCTTTTCAGCTTTTGAGTCTCTGTCCCCTATACTAGTCTAACTGCTGATTTTGGCTAAACTTCGATATTTTCCGTGAAGCGACGGCGTCTGACCTCCACAACCCGAAGGCGATATCGAAGCATTGCAGTTAGACCAATGCCACTAATACTGTGTTTCCCAATCACCTCTCTGGAAACATTTTAGCACGAAGTGCAACAAATCTCCCACAAGTACCAACAGATTTGTTCGATGCCGACTTCGCTAAATCCAATCAGGCGTGAACATTTTTATGTTAGTGTTAATTGACCAGGCTCTGGCACAGAAAGCTATAAAAGTTATTAATTGGTTCCAGCCACCCCCGGGCCGGAAGTTGTAAATACAAGGCTACTATTTCCGGTCCATCGACACGCATCGCGCACACGCCTTTTTGCCGGAAACTTTCGAAGATGTATGAGTCCACTTTTGGGGTTCCATTTTTGAAATGGTGAGAAGAGATGCTTTTATAATAATATTACAAACTAGTTCAAATTAAATTAGCTAGCAAAACTCTGCGACGTGATGGAAACACTATTGGGTAAAGTACCTTCATTTTCACCAATTATGATATTTTTATTAACTAATAAAGAAACTCCTATTAATCGCCAAAAAAAGCATTTAAAAGTAGGCAAAAATAGGTTGCAAACTGCAGTATTGCTTAGCTAAAAATTGGTTATTTTGGTATAGACTACAACACATCACGCTACTACAATATGTCAAATTTCTATATTAGATTTTCAACGTTATAATTTAAAGCATTAAGGCTCAAGGTTGATTTGGAAATATTTAAAAGTTTCGAGTATCTTGACCTGCTGTCGTCCGTATACATACAATCGACGAAAATAGTAGCATGTCACAAAAACTGATATTAATAGCTTGCATTTTTGTCCGCAGACTTTTTTGTTCGCTAAAATAGATCGCTTACAACTGTATCGAGTAACGCAAACGAGAGATTAAAAGTACCGCGTTCAAAAAGTCCTGCGAACAACCGAGGACATGAAGAGAGCGGACCGGACAAAAGTACGGGGGAGTCCCCGAATAATATAGAACTCGTGTGACTCGGCGAAGCAACGCACATGGCGGATTTTAGTCCGCGTTGTGTTCTCTCACTTCTCTACCTTTCTGAGCAACAAATGACAGCACACCGTGTGCGTTGAGTTCGTGGTAAATCTGCGGTGGGCTTTTTCTCCGCCGCGGAGAAAACTCCGTCGTCTGCGCAGGCCCTAAATTGGACACAGCCCCTGATTCCTTTGTTCATAAACTTGATTAAATTTAAGTTCAGTCCATATTTTTCTTTTTATTTCGTTAAGAAAGGGACAGAAGATAAAATTCTAGTTTGGATCTATCAAATGAATCCGTTCTTGACGTAAATTGACGTTTTTATTTTTTATACGAACAAATCACACAGATTGAGCTAGCCCCAAAGTAAGTTCGAGACTTGTGTTATGGGATACTAACTCAACGGTACTATATTTATAATAGATACATATACAATATGTAAAGAAAACCCTGTCCGATCCGTGAAGGTATTGTTAGGTAGGTATCGATAATTGATTCTACTAATGCCCACAAAGACAGGCTAAACTTAAAAAAAAAATCCCCCTAAAAAAATAAATATTATTTCGCAAAAAAAGGTAACTTAATACATGTGCGATAAACAACCCCTTCCGCGGGCGGCGAGGGGCAGGGCACGCGGCACCTGTGATGTGGTCGCGTGGCTATTCGCTTATAATAATACCGGTATTGTCACTTTTTTAAAAATTACCAAATTTCGGGGAAATTGGAATTAATTCCCGGGAAAAAAGGATTATTTCAAAATTCATTACTATTGTTACTATGATGATTATGTAAAATTTTATATTATATTTGGTTAAGTGTTTACCTAACCTTTATTATCCTTATGGGTCGGACAGGGTTTTCTTTACATATTGTATAGATGAACATCCAAGACCCAGACCAATCAGGAAAAGATCGTTTTCCATCATGACCTGGCCGGGGATCGAACCCGGGGCCTCCACGTCGCAGGCAAGCGTGTTAACCGCTGCGCCACGTCATCATGTTTGTAATCGCGTTTAAACCGTCTATGGAGTATCTTAATTTGACAGGACTAAAACTAAAATATTATATTATACCCCTTTCTTAATGGAAGAGAAGGAAAAAAATGCACTTAACTTAAAATTAGTTTAGTTTTTGAACAAGGAAATCGCCAATATCAGACAAAAACAGTGCATTACGATTAGGGTTGCCATTTTTTTTACAAGGAATAAAGTATATTCAAGTCTGTGAAGAATATTAAACAGTATTTTAGAAAAATGAACAGTATTTTATTCATTTAATTTTTTACATACATATTTTTTTAGAACTCCTCGCACAACTTAGGTACTAAATTTAAATCGTTTTTGAATATTTCGTATAAGTATATCACATAATGTGTTTGCATGCTGAAAACAGTATTTTTTATACTTTATTTTTGTTCAACAGTAAAAAGTATAATTTAGTGAAAAACAGTAATAATACCGTTCAAAACAGTATAGTTGGCAACCCTAATTACGATGTCCTAATGATTAGGAGGTAAATAATTTAGAACTCACCGTTTTCACCAACAAACTCAAATCCTTATTTAATTCGATAAATACCGAAATAATTTCCGTATCACTGGATATCCTCCAATAAATCCTTGTCCCAAACATAGGATTACAATTATTTCGTCCAAAATAGATTTAACTAAAAGCATTCTATTGTTTTCCGGATTTGGTAGCTTTAGAATTATGTGAAGTACCCAAAAGAGATGCAGTACTTTAATCTAAAGCGACACGCGTTTTACCTGTGGTAGCTGAGTTTACAAAACACAGTCTGAATGTAAAACGAGTGTGGTTTCTTGAGATAAAGATACTTATAATCCAGAAAGTATTGCAAAATATGCAAACTTAAAGACGAAACTGAAATTTTTGAATAGCATACAACCTATAAAGTTCTATAAAGTGAAGTGGGCCGTAAGACATTGTCCTAATAGAATGCGCGATCACCTATCGCGCGAGTAAGTGATGCGACTGTCGGAAGTTCGCGCGATTGCAAAAACTCGGTAATATTCTATGATCATCGCGCGAAATGACGACGCGAGCGACCTTGGACCATCGACGCAATTATCGCTCGAATTGCAATTAGTACTATCAAATTCAATATGTTAGATCGAGAGTTCGAACGAAATAAGTTCCTGCAAATAAATTTAAAACATTTAAGATGGGTCTACACGATACCAACCACACGGACTTTCATAGAATTTTGTCTGCGCAACAAATCGGTGCATACAAAAGTCTGTAGAAAAGTCTGAGTGAAAAAAGTCGTAGTACCAAAGTCTGAGCATAAAAGTTGGAAGTTGCATTTTTTCAACACATGCGTACAGCATGTGTTGAAAAAATTAAAACTTTCGAAAATTGGCATGTTTTGAGTAATTCAAGTCTGAGCCAATGATAAGTCTGCACAAACATCATGTCATCGCTCAAACTTATGATTTTTACACAGACTTCACATTTCACTCAGACTTTAGATTTTTACTTAGACTTTTAGTTCGTACAGATATTTGTACTAATTTAAAGTCTGTATCGTGTGGACCCAGGTTTAGACCGCGTCGGTGACGTTGTCAGTTCACCTATTCGAGTTCAATAAGTTTGATCGCATTTTTGTACGAGTTTCGTGCGTACCTACGAAGATCGCGCATTCATGTTCCATTAAGACGATGCCTAATTCACCACATGGGTCCACTGCAGGTTGGTAAGACTTACACGTCTTCGATTTTATTCTGCCTGCTTCCTCAATATTTGAGAGATTTTTTTTGAGGATTGGAATTCACCAAGTGACCTCTCCCGCCTTAGGCGAAGCGTAAGGGAGTGTCAGACTTTTACTGACTAAAACCCACCAGTGTTCCTAAACTTGCTTGTGCACCAGTGGCCACTGAATCTCTTTCGCAGAACCCGCGGCACTATTTAAGAAAAAAGAAAAAATTCAAGGTCATGAGAATAAAGCACCTGTCTGCACAGGTCGTAAGTGAAAGCCCTTATCAGTAGGCCACCATGGTTTTCAATAGTAACTTATTTAAATATTTGATTACACAAGGCCCTAGGGTTCTTAACCTCTGGATATGAAACAGAGCCCTAGCGCTGATTTTTAGCGACAGTCAATCAGAGCGTAGGTACGTTTAGACGAAAAATATGATAGCAATAATACAGTATGTTAAATAACAGAGGGCGTTCCCTTAAACTCGTTAATATATATAATTAATAGATTAAAATAAAAATATCAGCATAGAAAAATAAGCATAAAATAATCCGAATAAAAAGAAATCATAATTGAAAATAAATTTGAAACCTCCTGTTTTAAATCAAAATAGTAGCGCGGAATAGTATCTACCTAACGTTGCATTGCCCAACACACATCAACCAACACACATCAATCAATTAGATCTTAGATCGCCGCCGCATAAGCGGCTCGTCATTCACAAATAAATTGCGACGTTGCCGTCTTTCATGTTCGCGTATACAGTGTGTTTCTTTTACATGTTAATTTAAAATTTTTATTGAATATTTTCATATTGAAAAAATTTCAAAACTTTTTGTTTTCGAATGGAATTTTTTTTTTTAGCATGTATGTATGCTATACTATTTCGGGTTAACGGGAACGCCCTCTGTTAGTTAACATACTGTATAACACAATCAGCCTATATTGCCACTCCTGAGATACAGGCCTCTTCTTGGTGAGAGGGAGTGGTCCTTAATCTACCACGCGGGCCCAGTGCGGGTTGGTAGATGTCATATGTCTTCGAAGTTCTAGTTCAGAGATATGCCGGTTTCCTCACGGTGTTTTCTTTCACCGTTTTAAGACCAGTTGTAATGAAATAATTAAGATAAAATAAAGCGCCTGATGGGGATCGAAACTACGATCTACTACTTGTAAGTCGCGGCCGAAACCTACCAATAGGCCATCGCTGATCTCGATGATGGCAATAGACTCGACATTTTAAACATGAGACTTAATTATGACGCTGCGAATAGAAAGAGTCCAAAAAAGGTTTATCCGATACCTTGGGTACTCTAAAGGAAGGCAATTCAAATATCTCCCCTACCTTGACAAGTTGAGCTACTACAAAATGAGTACCCTGGAAGCTCGAAGGGAAGTATTGGATTTGAGATTCGCATATAAACTGCTTAATAACGCCATTGACTGCCCACAATTGGTATGTAGGTTCAACTTTAGAGTACCACGTAGACCACCTCTTAAACCCATAACACCCTTAACTCCACCTCTTCGCAATACAGTGTCTGGTGCTAATTCACCTGTACCGCGCATGTGCAAACTGTTAAATGAACGCAGCGACCTGGTTGACGTCCACGCTGACTCAATATCCACATTTGTCAGACGTTATTAGTGTGTTAGTTCTATTGAGAATCCAGTCTGGTTAGAATATAAGCAAATACATAAGTAAAATTACAAAGAGCACTTAGCATGTGGTGTTTGCCTGTAATTGGTTGTGCAGTTAGATTTAAGTCAATAATTTGTATGTATTTATAATGTGTGAAATATCTGTAGCAACTGTTGGCGAACCTTAATTAAATAAATAAATGACTGTGGTGATAAATGTCTGTACTATATCTCTTCCTGACTCAACGAGCATTACTGGCACGATATGCATGTGTTTGTAAAAACCTATTCCAAACATAATAAATAGAACATTTTCCTCCGAATAAACTAGTTTTCCGGAAAAAAAAACCATTATCCACCTGGCATTTAGAGGCCCAGGAGTCAAGAGGAATACTTTCTTTGATCTGGTCGTAAGTGGGCGAGCTGTGTCAGCCACTGGAGGCGGAAATCACTGTAATGGATGGCATCACTAGGGCTACCACGCAACGGATCTTATATAAGTACAACACTACTTTTTGTTTATGCGATACACGTGTCCACTATTTTTAAGTAAAAGAAAAAAAAAGAAAGATAGAATGGTGTAAAAATGATTGGAATCGATTCTTGATTGATGCTTATTCTCAACAAACTATATTCAGGTTTGGCATAAAAATAAAGTAACTTTGTAGAAAGATTATCTATACTAATATATAAAGCTGACGAGTTTGTTTATTTGTTTGAACGCGCTAATCCCAGGAACTACTAGTCCGATTTGAAAAATCCTTTTTGCGTTGGATAGCCCATTAATCTAGGAAGGCTAAAGGCTATATAACATTACGCTGCGACCAATAGGAGCAGAGCATAACTAACTGCACGCGAACGCAGTCGCTGGCGGCCGCTAGTTTATAATAATTTTGTTTTATTTGTGTAACAATAGCCGCACGAGACGATTGAGCAGGTTTAGCTGCACTTGCCGCGGTTGCTCCGTGGATGAGTGGTTATTATTAGATGCCAAGACCTATCTTCCGTGACACAGAAATCACATTTAGCCGCTGGTGGAGGCTGTCATTAATGAATTGTTGACAGTCGTAATGAATAATCAAAACCCTGAAAGTGTGATAACCAGTCTTGGCAAGGGGTAAAGTTTTACTTAGTAACTGGGTACTAGAGTTCATATCGGCAGTCGCTTCTTGTATGATTGTATTTAGCCGCATGCGATTTGACTAAGAAATCTAGGTAAGTGATGATTTTATCTATTCAGTAGTAATAATTTTTGAATCTTGTATATTTAAATGTACAAAAGGCTTAAAAAAGAAAATTACTAAGTAAAAATCATTGTTTGAACTGGGCCGACACAAAGCTTGTCTGACAGACAATCGTCGGACTAAGCGATTGACTTCTTGGCTGGGACCATCGGGCACAAGAAAGAGAGGAAAACCAACTACTCGATGGGCAGACGATATAATGCAAATGGCTGGCGAGCAATGGATGAACGTGGCAGGCGACAGGGACACTTGGCATTCTCTAGAGGAAGCCTTCACCTCCAACTAACGGGGGGTTCTTACTTCTTTTTTTGCTCAAAAATACAGCATACTTCTAACTATTAGTATTTAATCATGTTTATTAGTATTATTGTTAATTCTGTAGGTAAGTGTATGCAGTAAGAAATAAAAGGCTTTTTTATTTTATTATTTATTTACTAATAATACTTCACAGCCTCCGTGGCGTAGCGAACGCGGCCGCTGTGCAAGGAGGCGAGTTCGATCCTCGCGTAGTGCAAATATTTGTAGGCATGAATATGAATATTTGCACTGTTAAGGTCGTGCCTCGGAAAGCACGTTAAGACGTTGGCCCCGGTTATACGAACATCTAATGGCAGTCGTTACGGGTTGTTAAAGCCCTCAAAAGTCCAACAATTGGTCTAACTGCAATGCTACGATATTTCCTTCGGGTTCTGGAGGTCAGACGGTAGTCGCTTCACGGAAAATAACGAAATTTATTCAAAATCAGTAGTTAGACTGGTATAGCGGACCCCAGACTCCAAAGCTGAAAAAAGCTTCAGTGCGACTGGGATTAACGCTGAGATGATGAGTAGTACCAATACTTAAATTTTTGACTACATAAACTCATTAGAGTTTTACCGTGCATCAAAACTATTCAAACATCAAAAAGACCCGTTTCCTTGAAATAATAATTACATATTTGTTTATATTTACCATAAAATTTTTAACATCAAAAAACATCGACATTTGAATTTCACCGGACCTTCCAGCGAACTTAATACAGTTCTAGATATTTTTATATTTCGTATTCAAAATGGCCAGCCCTATGGCTTACCCGCGCCTGCGGCTAATAGATAACCATTACTGGGCACTTGTCCCAACAGAGCACGCAACTCCAGATAAACGACGATATCTTACACATTCTGCCAAACGCGCAAATATGGGCCTCAGTCGCTAAATGTAGGAGAGCGTCTGCACGATACGGGCTACATGCAATATGGATCAAATAGTAAATTTTTAGTATGTTAAGAAGTTTCTAATATATAAAAATTGATTTCTATTTCCCTTAGCCCTCGAATCACGCTTGAACGGATTTCGCTAATTCTTTTTATTTTTTGTTCATTACTGAAGCATGATAATATGAGAGAAAAATATGTGACACTCGGGGACTGCCACGATAAAGCTATTTATTGCATAGAATTTTTTTATGAAATTATGTAATTATAATTATTTATTTAATTTATATTTGTACGTTGTTAACACCACTACGATCCGGACGAAGCGTTTCGCCTCCTCCTTTATACCGCGTACATCGAGGGACTGGAATAATTTGCCAGCGGCGGTGTTTCCGTCGGACTACAATTTGAGTGTCTTCAAGGCTAGAGTGAATAGGCTCTTAATAAAATAGTGCGCTTTACCATCAACGATTGCGTCACTGCTTACCATCAGGCAGGATTGCGGTCAAGCGCTAGTTTATAATATATAAAAAAAAAATATGTATATTTATGCAGTATTTCTTTTTATTTTGTTTCTTTGATATTAATTCAAGTTCGGTGGCCGATAATAAAACTTATTCTTCATTCATTCGATTGGCACATCGTCATTCATCCTCAGCATTTTTATCGTCCCACTGCTGGGCACAGGTCTCCTCTCATACAGAGAAGGATTGAGCAATCACCACGCTTGCTCAATGCGGGTTGACGATTTCAGACTTAAAATCTAGGTTTCCTCAAAATATTTTCCTTCACCTTGTAATCAGTCATGGGCGTCCAAGATATACTTAGAAAGTACATATAACCTTAGGAAAGTTACATTGGTACTTGCCTGACCTGGAATCGAACCCACACACTCATACTTGAGAGGCTGGTGTTTTAACCACCACGACTTAAATTGGCACGTGTTCACTTATTTCATTCATATTCAATTGTAAAAAAGATTCATAGATTTTAATGTCATGAAAAATATAAAGAGGCATAGATACTAAATACGACAACCACTCTATAATATGACTTTTATTAATAAGGCCGTGGACATAAATAATTTAGTGAATCAACTTCTTTTTCAAAAAGCACGCTATCTCAACTAGCATCGTGTCTAAAAGGGATAGAAACAGTAATGAGCAGTTAGCAGCTAGTCTGCTCGCATACGTCTAGTCGCACGCACGCAAACATCGTGCCATAGCTGGCGAACTGAAACAACGTTGGACGATGCATATCTTTCAATGGTGTGAGGTTATATTTTCGTTACGGAATATCTTGATTTGGTCGCTGCGTTCAAAGCCCGCGATAAAAGCTATACAATAGTTTACAAAAAACCGGCCAAGTGCGTGTCGGATTCACGCACAAAGGGTTCCGTACCATTGATTTATGATATTAAAGGATTTAAGTTATTTGTATGAAAGATTACGCGGTAATAAGCGGTTTACGATTTGGGAGGTCTTAAACAAAAAACTACTTACTAATTTCGTTAGTAGTTTTTATAGTAATGTACATCACATATTTTTTTTTTAGATTTTTTTTTCTTATTTTAGAAGTTAGAGGGGATGGGGACCAACTTATTTCCACTTTGGTAGCGTCTGTCACGCAAACTATTGGGTTAAGAAAAAAAATATTTTAGAAACCTCGATATCATTTTTGAAGACCTATCCGTAGATACCCCACACGTATGTGTTTGATGAAAAAAAAATTGAGTTTCAGTTCTAAGTATGGGGAGCCTCCAATATTTATTATATTTTTTTTATTTTTGCATCAAAATCTTAATGCGGTTCCCAGAATACATCCACCTACCAAGTTTCAACAGTATAGCTCTTATAGTTTCGGAAAAAAATGGCTGTGACATGCGGACGTACAGACGGACAGACAGACATGACGAATCTATAAGGGTTCCGTTTTTTACCATTTGGCTACGGAACCCTAAAAAGGAAGTTGCACAGAAAATTAGGAAAATTCAGAAGAGTATGTTACTTAATATTGCGACACGAGAATTTTAAAATAAGAAGAATTTTTAAATTTATTTTACACGACAATTAACCTACTGCTTTGGTTTAAAACTACCAAAAATATGATTCATAGTTATACTCACAAACGTTTTACCCCATTACGTAGCAAGAAGGATTAATTTAACAGTATTCAGTAGGTAACGTTAACCAGAAAACCGGGCAGGCGCTCCGGTTATCAGTGTGCTCACTACGGAAATGAGATTTTTGTCTACCCTCCGTTGTGGAACGAAGCCATTTAACATACCCTAACAAGCTATTATTACACAGACTGCACATTTTTAATTTGTACGCATGTTTTCTATGCTACCTCATCGGGAAGGGACTCAAATTGTGTGTCAATCAGGATGAAGCCAGATCGATTGTCGATTGTATGTAGAAGTTCGGTTCCGTACGTATACGAAGAGGCTGATTTATTGTATTCAGTTTTGTACTGACAACATTTTGTACTACGCTATTTTGTCTAAAATATTGTTTCGAGCTAGGTGTATTATTATTTTTTTAATAATTATAAACTAGTGCTTGACTGCAATCCCGCCTGATGGTAAGCAGTGATGCAATCGTTGATGGTAAAGCGCACTAGTTTATTAAGCCTATTCACTTAAAAAACTTAGGAATAGGAAGGATGACGGCAGTTAAGCGAGGTGCTGCAATGTTAAATCCAAGACTAACACGACCAACGATGCTGCGCCAGAAGGAGATTTATCTGGAGACTCTCCACGACCAAACTCCCGACACAACAACATTTGGCGCATCGTACCCGGCACACATCGCAACACAACTGCTCAGACCCGTACTCCGTACGGCTTCACCAGACATCATGCCGGAACACGATGAATCGCTTGGCGGAAAGACTTTGTCTGGTTGGTGGTAACTTCTGCCGGCAGCCGATGTTATGGTTTACCACCGAGATGCCGGTTAATTGTTAGGTACGAGGTTTATTGACAACGATGGTACAAATGATAGTAGGCGATGACAAGTTGAACGTAGCTGATGTCGCCTGAAGTCTTCCCTTATGTCCACGAAATCCGTATCGCACACACAACAACACTACAGAAGTCACCAGATGTAGTCCTCAAAGTTCTCGTTGCAGTTGTCGCTGTAGATGTTCTCGATTATCGCTTCTTAGTTATCGCTTATTTCGCTTCGCTAGGACTTACGCGCTGAGTCACGCTGCTTTATACAAAGTGGCGATGACAACACGACAATAAATTAAACATCGTGTACCTAAACACATTTTCAGTCTACCCATAAAAAATCATATAAATATATCGCTTAGTTTATTTACAGGAAATTGTTATTCATTTCTCACATTTTCTACATGATGTACATGATGATAAGAAAGCGCTTACAGGTTGATGACCGCCGCATCGAGCGGTACTAAACTTTATTAATAACTAGCTTTCCGCCCGCGGCTTCGCCCGCGTGGAGGTCGCTTATATCGCGCTTTTTCAATTTCGCTCGGGAACATTAAATTTTTCCGGGTAGCCTATGTTCTTTCTCAGAGTCTAAAGATTGTCTGTGCCAAATTTCATCAAAATCGGTTGAGAGGTTAAGGCGGGAAAGCGTAACAGACAGACAGACAGACAGACAGACAGATAGACAGACAAACAGACAGACAGACAGACAGATAGACAGATAGACAGATAGACAGATAGACAGATAGACAGACAGACAGACAGAGTTACTTTCGCATTTATAATATTGGTATGGATGGCGCGAAAAAATGTAGATTCAGCTAGCTAAATCTGTGTGATTTGTCCGTATATATTTATATTTATTTATTTAATTAATCGAGGAAGGTTTTAGGCCATATAGCATCACGCAGGGACCACTAGGAGCGAAGAATCAGTAGAAAATGTGGAAAAGCCGGAAAAAATATTCAGCTTTTAGAGCTTCTGTTGCGTGCGCTGGGTAAATGGTTCAAGATACCCAGAAAATGAGATACAAAACTTCTTAATCGCGATCATAAATAATAACAGAAATTAATTCGGATAAAGTCGTGGGCAACAGCTAGTACTAACAATAAATCTAAAGAGTTTGCTTTGAAAGAATTCTTACATTTCATTAGGTATACTTTGCAAACCCAGTCAAAGGAAAAAATAAGAAATTGCAGTTATCGAAAACGCAGCAGTAGATAACATTGGCAAGAGATGCGATGCGATGCGGCGAACTGGATCGCCATCAAAAAAGTTACCAAGAGCGAAAGCTAACCATAAAATAACTAAACACTGGCGCCACAACAAAATAATTTTAAGTTATGTCCATCTTTTTCTTTCCATTTTTTTTTTTTGGTTCAATTCTTTCCGTTCTTCTGAACGGAAAAGGCAAAGGCATAGTACGCCATACAGCCTAGTCTTCAGTAAATATTCTCTTGAGTAAACTTCTATCCTAACTTATCCTAATTAATCCTAACTTATCCTAGCTTATCCTAAACTTATCCTAACTCCTTTCGTTTCCCGCGTTTGGACGATAAGGAGCGGTTTAACGTAAAGACATGATGCGGCCACTATGCTACAATATTTCACTGTTCTTTTTGAATTATTCACTGAATGCACTTTTTACTACATAAATCACGCGTTTTTATTTAGTAAACGACACTATAAATAATATTAAAAGTCCAATGAAAAATAAGCGTGACTCTCATCTTGACATTCCCGCCAAAACCCCCTTTTTCTTTCCATGTCGTTAAGAGAAGGATAGAAGATAACATTTTAGTTTTATCTGTTAAATTATACGATACTCCATACAACATAAATAACGATTACTTGTTATTCTAACCCATGTGTTTGTCCATGCAGCTATACTAACACCTACCACGAATGGAAAAGTTCGACGGCCTGCCTCTGTTTGCTGCCGTCACCACGTGACACTGGCAGAATAGTCGAAACCGGCTCAGTTGCCAAAAAAACAAAAAAAAACATAAACAACATTAGATAGATAGATTTTACTCGGTGGTAGGCATAACATCGGCTGCCGGCAGAAGTTACCACCCACCAGACAAAGTCTTGCCGCCAAGCGATTCGTCGTGTTCCGGCATGATGTCTGGTGAAGCCGTACGGAGGACGGGTCTGAGCAGTTGTGTTGCGATGTGTGGCGGGTACGATGCGCCAAATGTTGTTGTGTCGGGAGGTTGGTCGTGGAGGGTCTCCAGATCAATCTCCCTCTGGCACAGCATCGTTGGTCGTGTTAGTCTTGGGTTTAACATCGCATCACCTCGCTCAACTGCCGTCTTCCTTCCTACTCCGAAGTTTTTTAAGTGAATAGGCTTAATAATCTAGAGCGCTTTACCATTACCGATTGCATCACTGCTTACCATCAGGCGGGATTGCAGTCAAGCACCAGATTAAATTATCAAAAAAAAAAGATGACATAGAAAGTTTAGACGCGATTATAAACATGGCGACAAAAAATACGCCAGTTTACGTCAAGAGCGCACTAATTTGACAGGTCTAATAAACTAACATTTTAACTAAACTTTTCAAAATGAAATAGAAACAAAAATATTCTATATAACTTAAATTTAATTTAGTTTGTGAGCATTATTTCAAATAACACGTATTATTTAAAAAAGTCAACATTCAAAAATTCAACATAACTATCGATAGAACTTTACAATAATATCGGTGGAAGGTGGCAGCGGGTGTGAGGCGGAGTACGGGGAGGGGGCTCAATGCTCATTTCTCAGGTTCGACTCCAGTATTGATATTGCACCGTATTACGCGCCAAAAGCTTCTGGGGTCCATAGACCTAGCGCTGTCTAGATAGTTCCATTCTGTAAATTCTCTTAAATAATTTTGAATACTGTATGTATACTCCAAGATACACTTAGAAAAATGGGCTATACCAGCCAAAATTCAATGTTTCTTCCTTTTTTTTTTTGCATCCTGTAGATCAGTGTTTAATGCTCTCAAAGAGATCGGCGCTTCGTGACGGGGTCTACGAGGACCAATGCCTGCCAGAGCTGCACTGTTTTTTGACAGGCTAACTTGATTTATTGAATAAATCATCAAAATCTCTAAGTTACTCTAATTCTATAAGTTTATTTCATCATCATCATCGTTACAGCCGAAAGACGTCCACTGTTGGACATAAGCCTCTCCCAAGGATCTCCACGACGACCGGTCCTGCGCCTTCCGCATCCAGTGGTTTTCCGCGACCTTCGTCGTCGTCGGTCCACCTTATCGGGGGCCTACCCACGCTGCGCTTTCCGGTGCGTGGTCGCCACTCGAGAACCCGTCGGCTCCATCAGGAATCGGCCCTACGGACAATGTGCCCGGCCCACTGCTATTTTAGTGTTGCAATTCTTCGGTCTATGTCGATTACTCTTGTTCTTCTGCGGATCTCCTTATTCCTGATTCAATCACGCAGTAAAACCCCAAGCATAGCCCTCTCCGGTGCCCTTGAGTGACCTTCAGCCATCTTATAAGGCAAGGTAGGCTAGTTAGGCTCCTTATAAGGTAAGTTTATTTGATCATATTGATTGAATTCACCACTGACTGCAGTAACCCAAAAGCAACCTTACAGCAACGAAAATAAGGTTCACTGTCATTTTGAAAGTGAAGCAAAGTTGGGAGTACAATGCTGGAAGGTTCTTATATCGATTGCTCAAAATGGGAAGCAACGCCTCCATCTTATTTTGTCAATACATTTTCTGTGAAAATTTCAGTACCTAAATGTTATCGTAAAACGCCCCATGGCAACGTCATTCAGCCATGCCCATACCTCTTTACCTTCCTCTAATAGATCGGTGGGATTCTCCCATGTTGCAGAGGTGGATGCAGCTCCACGATAAGTATTAATTCTTTGTGTGTATCTGTATGTATGTTCGATTCCAGGTCAGGCAAGTACCAATGTAACTTTTCTAAGTTATATGTAATTTTTAAGTATACCTTGGACATCAATAACTGATTACAAGGTAAAGGAAAACATCTTGAGGAAGCCTGGACTTTCAGTCTGAAATCGCCAGCCCGCATTGAGCAAGCGTGGTGATGACGCTCAATCCTTCTTTGTATGAGAAGAGACCTGTGGCCCACAGTGGGACGATAAAAAGGTTGATGATCATGATGATGATATCTGTGTCCTATACAATCATGTGTCTGTAATCTACTAACACTTGAAGAAAAATTGTTACTAACCTTATGGACTCCTGTCTAAATTAAATTTTCCATTCTATTCTAATAGCTTCTTAGTGCGTGTTGATCGGCGGGTAATATTTGTTTAATCTGCAGGCAAGAGCGACATCCAGCCGCAGACTATTGCTGCATAATCTAAGCGCTATATTTAACATCCAGCCGAACATCGGTTACATCACAAATATTAAATGGAAACTGTTGCCAGATTTATACTAAAGTTCTGGTTGAGTTGATTAATTCTGCAAGCGATTTCGTAAAGTGAAACACTTTACTTTGACGTGTCTATTACCACTAACTGGAGAACTGTCTATATTCTTTACACCATGACATCCTGTTGTCTTTTAGAAACGTTGTGGTATTTTAAGTCCACGACGACCGGTCCTTCGCCTCCCGCATCCAGCGGTTTCCCGCGACCTTCACAAGGTCGTCGGTCCACGTTGCCGGGGGCCTAGCCACGCTGCGTCTTCTGGTGCGTGGTCGCCACTCGAGAACCCGTCGGCTTCATCGGGCATCGGCCCTACGGGCAATGTGCCCGGCCCACTGCCACTTTAGGGTTGCAATTCTTCGGGCTATGTCGGTCTTCTGCGGATCTCCTTATTCCTGATTCGTTCACGCAGTAAAACCCCAAGCAAAACCCTCTCCATTGAGTGACCTTGAGCCATCTTATAAGGCATTTGGGGTTGAGTTTTGATCGCCTTTGTTTTCAAAATTGGAGGAAGGGAAATGTCGTATAGTAACTGACATATACTAGTAGGATAACAAAAGTCCTTATTTTGACAGGACCAAAGAAATATTTTATCTTCTGTCCGTTTCTTAATGAAATAAACAACCGCCTTCAGCTTTCGGGAGTTGAGATTTCCTCAAACCTAAATTTTGGACGGTTCACTGAGTCCAAAGCCAAGGTGGCTGCCAGGAATACTGGCGTTATCGCAAAGGTCCGGCAGTACTTCATACCAAGACAGCTTCTAATGTTACACAAAGCACAGGTTCGTTCATGTGTGGAGAATTGCTGCCATATTTGGGCTGTTGCTGCAAAATGCCACCTGGCTACTTTTAAGTCAGTGGTGAGGCGTGCGAAGAGGCTAATTGGCGACCCAGATTTGGTTCAAAATGGTCTCCAAAGCCTGAAGCACAGGCTTAGAATAGGCAGCCTGTCGGTGTTCTCTAGGATGCATTTTGGAGAGTGTGCGAAGGAATTGCATGATTTGATTCCCCATCTCCGTTCCATTATCGGACGACCCGTCGTACGGCGAGTTTCCACCCTTACTTTGTAGTCAACGATCCGAACGAAGGGTTTCGCCTCTTCTTTTTTCCGCGTATATCGAGGGACTGGAACAATTCGCCAGCGGCAATAGTGTGAATAGGGACTTAATAAACTAGCGCGCTTGACCATCAATGATTGCATCACTGCTTACCTACTTTATTGCGGTCAAGTATTAGTTTATAATTTATAAAAAAAAAAGACAAAGAATTAGAACTTAAAATTAGTTTAGTTTTTGGAAAAGGGTATCGGCGTCAAGGTTTAATTACACTCTTTCTTACAGTGGGTAAAGGAGATGTTTCAGAAATGTATGGAGCCTGGGCCAGCACATTGTACACTTAATGCTAGATATAGTTAAGCTATAGTTAACTGTTTTAAATGTTAATTTCCTATATTTTGGCTTAGTTTTTATACAAATCCAATTTAACTCGGCCAAGGAGTGCAACACAACTACTAATAAATAAGGTGGTCAGCAATAAGCGAAATAAGATTTTAACAGAGACATTTGATTGAGGTGTCGTGTATCTAAGGCTATCGTATCTGTATTATCTACCATATGACTGCGAAAAAAAACAAAAGATTAATTCCGAACATACGGCCCATTAAATAAACACAATCAACTCAAATCAACACTCGACACGAACACAACGGGAAAATAGAACTGTCAAAGTCGCCAATCAAACGTCATAAAAAGTGTCATGGCTACCTTAATAAAGGATTACTCTCTAAAAAACGTTTCAAATAATTAATTATATGTACTTATATATTTATTCAAATTAATTTAGTAGTATTTTTATTAAAATTTTCAATTTATTTCCTTTTTGTCTATATAGCGTACATAGTGGTGGCCCAAAATGAAACATCTCCTTTACAAGGTATCTAATCCATCCCTATAAAGTGCGTATGTTTGTATGTCTGTCTGTATGTATGTGCCCGAAGTTGCTCAAAACCCTCACCACTATAGATAATCATATAGATCTGGATGCGCTGAGTTAAAAAAAAACACAAAAAAAATCAAAACAAAACAAAGAATTTTGTTTTTGTCTCGGTCCTATTAATATTAAAACTGAAGTATTTGTTTGGTTGAACACGTTCCCTCCCTGGAACTAGTGGTCCAATTTGGAAAACTCCTTTTTAGGGTTCCGTACCTCAAAAGGAAAAAACGGAACCCTTATAGGATCACTTTGTTGTCCGTCTGTCTGTCTGTCTGTCTGTCAAGACCCTTTATCTCAAGAACGCGTGGACGTATCAAGCTGAAATTCACATGAAATACTCGGGTCTATTGTCCCTTTAAGCTGTCAAAATATCAAACTTCTAAGCCAAGCCAATCAAAAGATACAGCCGATTATGTTGATATTTTCAACAAATTTTCGACACTCGCAAAGGAATCAAAACCTACAGGATACTTCCCGTAAACTCAGAATCTTGAAAATTGGCATGAAGCATTGTCATATAATGCAAATATAGGAAAAATTGCGAAAATCACATTTTTTTAGTTATATAATAAACATATTTTAATAAAATAGAACTTACTACCTTATTTCTCACGAACGAATAAAGTTATCAAATTGAAATTTATACCAAATACCTAGGTCTATTGTCCATTTAAGCTGTGAAAATATCAAACTTCTAAGCCAAGCAAATCAAAAGATACAGCCGATATGTCGATATTGTCAACAAATTTTCGACACTCGCAAAGGAATCAAAACCTACAGGATACTTCCCGTAAACTCAGAATCTTGAAATTTGGCATGAAGGATCCTCATATAATGCAAATATAGGAAAAATTGCGAAAATCACATTTTTTTAGTTATATAATATAATAAACATATTTTAATAAAATGAAACTTACTACCTTATTTCTCACGAACTAATAAAGGTATCAAATTGAAATTTATACCAAATACCTAGGTCTATTGTCCCTTTAGGCAGTGAAAAAATCAAACTTCTAAGTTAAAGCGATCAAAAGATACAGCAGTTTATACCGACACCTTAGACGAATTTCCGTCACACGCTAGGGAATCTAAACCTACAAGGTACTTCCCGTGAACTCAGAATCTTGAAATTCGGCACGAAGCAACGTTATATTATAGTACAGACAGATAAAGGAAAAATTGTGAAAATGAAAAATTTTGGAGTTACATAAAATATTAAAATATTATTTTTGCTTACATGACACAAAATATTTTTTTAATAATTATAAACTTACTACCTACCCTTTTTCACATGAACGCGTAGAGATATTAACGTTGAAATTCATATCAAACACTTCTTAAATCTAATTGCCTCTAAACTGTGAAAAATTCTAAATCAATGCAAGTATTATAAATGCGAAAGTAACTCTGCCTGTCTGTTACGCTTTCCCGCCTAAACCTCTCAACCGATTTTGATGAAGTTTGGCACAGATAATCTTTAGACCCTGAGAAAGAACATAGGCTACCTTTTATCCCGGAGAAATTTGATGTTCCCGAGGGGAATTTAAACAGCGCGATATAACCGAACTCCACGCGGGCGAAGCCGCTGGCGGAAAGCTAGTACGTCATAAATTGTAAACCGCTACGTTTGTACGGCGGAACCCTCGGTGTGCGAGTCCGACTCGCATTTGGCCGGTTTTTTTTATTTGACAGGCCGATTCTTCAGGAATGCTAGAGGTAGAGGCAATTTCATAACATAAATGTTTTCAAAACAAGTACCCTAATGAAACTTAAGTTATGAAAGAGCGGAGTCTCCTAACACAAGCTTTTCTGCTTAAAAGGAGGCTCCAATCACAAGACCGTAATGTCACTTGTTGTTGAAATTATAAACAATTATTATTATTATTTGATATCCGTCTAGCAACCTGAGGAGCCGAGTAAAATGAAAAAAGGCAAAAAGGACGTTAAGCGAATAGGATAGAATATTTATTTGCTAGAAACGTGGTCCTTACAAAGGCGTTCATAACATCGCATAGTGTTACGGTTTTAATGGTATGCAAAATAAATAAACAATTTAAAAAAAATCAATAAGAAGTACATCCCAGCAAAAACATTCTCTAAAACCTGGCCAAGTCTCGATGGAGCTGCTGGTTTTTCTCTAAATTTAGACAAAGTCGTGCCAAGTGTAAGGTTCCTTACTAAGATTTTTTTTATTATTAATGTTGCGTAACTTGGTCGTTGAAGGGTACACAAGGATATAAAATCAGGTGCTCCATGACACCATAGCACCTATCTATAGAGTTGGAATACAAGAAATTTCACGAGACGAAGTCGCGGACAAAAGCTAGTTTCAAACAAAGGTGAACTGTAAATAGTGCGAAAACTAAAAACCTACTATTTAAAATCTAAATGATAATTTTGAGACTAAAATTATGCACTCGTAAAAAATGTTAGATGTGAGTGCAACATTCCCGTGGGAAATTAGTGGCACGAGTTAGTTAAGTCACTCGAAGATCTGACGTAACGAACAGATAGCCAGAAAAAATACTTTTAAAACTTTCAACTGCACTAGGAAAATGCTCAATATAGAAAAAAATGGGACCTTGTAAGGAGAGTAACCATTTAATTATCACCTAATCCATACTAATATATATAAATGCGAAAGTAACTCTGTCTGTTCGTCTGTCTGTCTATCTGTCTGTCTGTCTGTCTGTCTGTTACGCTTTCCCGCTTAAACCTCTCAACCGATTTTGATGAAATTTGGCACAGACAATCTTTAGACCCTGAGAAAGAACATAGGCTACCTTTTATCCCGGAAAAACTTGATGTTCCCGAGGGAAATCTAAAAAGCGCGATATAACCGAACCCCACGCGGGCGCAGCCGCGGGCGGAAAGCTAGTTATTTTATATTTTACCGACTTCAAAAGGTTCGTAACTCTTTTGTTGGGCTTGGTATAACTTTTTATAACAAGATACCCTCTGCTTTGCTAGACTTGCTTCACAATGCATTTAAATGGTTGCCTGGAAGACATCGCATTAGCCTATTGGTTTTTTTTTTATTATTGAATGTTTTTTGGTCGATGTATAATTGCTGTACAATTTTTTTTTGCTTTGGGTGGGAAATCATAAAATGACCTCTCCCGCTCTGGGCGGAGCGGAAGGGCATGTCAGACTTTTACTGACTAAAACCCACCCGGGTTTCTTCACTTGCCTATGCGCCATGGCCATGGTTTCTATTTTAACCAACCCGCAACCCTGACCTAGGAGGCATCGGTCTTCGTGGACCCCGTAACGAAGTGCTGACATCTCTTTGAGGCGCGCGTGAATCACAACAGGCCGACGACTCGTGCCTGGTCCTTACGTGCTGGAGCTGCCCACTACTCACCGGGTCCTAGGACCCTCACGTTGCTATAAAGGATTAGTAAACTTTACACCCTGTTCTTCATACCTCTGAGGATTAGCATATAGGGTAGATGTCATCCGGATATTCTCAATGGACCGAAACCGCGGGGCGAAGCAAGTCCTATACTAAATTCAGCGTTTCAAAGAAAATCAGCAAATTGCTCTGCGTTTCACTCAGAAATAATGCAAACATTTCTCCCTCTGCTCGCTTATATGGACCAACAATATAATATTATTAGGGAGAAAAATCTGAACCATCTCCGAGCATGAACACGGCTTACAAGACGACATTATTAAATTGGCAACGACATGTAGAAACGCGCATTCGTAGCTCTATCCAGAATAATAGCTTGGAATTACACATTCAAGATTTCTTAGATCTTCTGGTTGTTTTTTCTTTTACTTACTTGGATTTTTGAATTTTTCTTTTGGTAGCTCGGGTAGAGACAAATTAGGTTCCTCATTCTCAGGAAATTAAAAACGTATTCGGAGCTGCCTCGCTATGAAAAGCAATGATTGCACCATAATGGCAGTTCACTGATCAATAGAACTGTCAAAATTTTAGTAGATTACCGCATAGTAATTGATTTGTCATTTTGGACGAGATTACCGTTTTATGTTGCTTCAATCAAGTGTCAGTGATTGACCACTGGAAAGTCATAATGACGGTCATATGAGATCAGTTATCGATCATTCTGACACTATTGTAAAAGCTTGGGGCACTTGGGCAATGCATAAATTATTGACGACACGGTTTGTGCTATGGCTGAGCAATCGACTCATACACTGCGTATCGCGTGTTAACACAAACAAATATTTTTAAAGCCTATAGCTAGTAGGGAGCGGGAATCCCAGCGCCCTCACGCCTCTAGCCATCGCAGGAGACGCCATGGTCGGGAGACCACATCCAGCTCCCGGCCACCGTAGACGCGGGATTGCGATCGGCGAGCAGTGGGCAGCTCGCCGCCCGGTAAGGACCAGGCCCGAGTCGGTGCCTCTTGGGTCAGAGTAGCGGGTTGGTTAAAAAAGAAACCGTGGCAATGGCCTACAGGCAAGTGAAGGAACACGGGTGGGTTTTTGTCAGTAAAAGTCTAACACGCCCTTCCGCTCCGCCCAGAGCGGGAGAGGTAATTTCATAATTTCCCATCCCAAACAAAGAATGGCCTACAGCTTGTTGTTCCGAGTCCGTTATTTTGTGTATGTGAGTTAAAATATTTGGAAACGCACCCACGATACGAGAGCGTGGGGAAATTTGAAAAAGAAATGGATGTACAGCTTCTGATAGTTAATTATCATAGAATGCCCCGTTAATCTCATGTCCGCAAATGCAACCGCTTAACTTATTCCTGAGTTCGATTCTCGGGTTGGTCAAAGTATTATTAGGTTTTACATTTGGAATGAATTAGTAACAGCTCGGAATTTTGAACGACTTTCCTAAAATCGTTAATTTGAAAAGTTTTTTTAAATGAGAATATTATCATTTTGTAATTGGTAGGTACTAACATTTAAAGGCTTACCCTACATAGTCGTCGGACCCCTCTGCGCTGCCATCTAAAGGAAACTGACAGAGTAGAAAAAAACTTTATACGAAAATTGACCTTCTTGTTTAAAAGCAACAAAATTTTTTAGAAAAAAGAATTAAATACCTATCGGCGCTGAGTACCGTCTGATAGCGATATAGTTTTAAGTTATCCGATTAATCGATTTTCTAATTTCTGAACGAAATGTAATGTAATCGTGTAGTGATTCCTAAACGTAACACCCGACACTGGCACAAAAGAAGAAATAACGGGGACTGGTGACAGCTGGTCTACGGTTAACTTGGATGTGCGACTCGTGTCAAGTGGAACGTTATTTCTTAGGAAAATTATTGTAAAATTGTAGTGATCAAAATTTGATTTAAAGTTTATCATTATAATTGATTATCTCCTTGCCCGATAACCTGCGCCTACAAAAGGTACCTTGCTAAATAAAGACGGAGCTTCCCCAGATGATACTTTTGTACCGCTAACTTCTAATGATGGTCATCTTCCCCAGATGATACTTTTGTACCGCTAACTTCTAATGATGGTCATCTTCCCCAGATGATACTTTTGTAGCGCCAACTTCTTCTGATGATGCCCATGTGCCGTTATACCTATTTTGAAATAAACACACTTTATTATACAACATTATTTTTGGTTTATGTGAAATCGGAAAAAAAAAGTCGTGGTGGCCTAGTGGTTGAAACACCAGCCTCTCAAGTATGAGTGCGCGGATTCAATCCCAGGTACGGCAAGTACCAATGTAACTTTTCTAAAATTATATGTACTTTCTAAGTATATCTTGGACACCATTGACTGAAGGTGAAGGAAAACATCTTGAGGAAACCTGGACTTTCAAGTCCGAAATCGCCAACCCGCATTGAGCAAGCGTGGTGATTACGCTCAATCCTTCTCTGTATGAGAGGAGACCTGTGCCCAGCAGTGGGACGATAAAAAAGGTTGATGATGATGATGATGAAATCGGAAACACGTGTCCAGTATTTTTAAGTAAAAAATCTATATACAAAATTTTGAGAACCACAGACTTATGAGCTTGTTATCCTACTTGGTTGTCGGGCGGGCGAGCGGTGCATTGACCTCTGGCTCAGCTGTTGCGCGGGCGATGATCTACCATAAGCTGCGTGTCGCGCTCGCTAACCTCAATGCAACAATTTCTAAATGTAGGTATTTGTGAAAAAATATGATATGGTGTAAAAATGATTGGAATCGATTCAGTGCTTATCTATACTAATATATAAAGCTGAAGAGTTTGTTTGTTTGTGCGCGCTAAGCTCAGGAACTACTGGTCCGATTTGAAAAATTCTTTTTTTTGCGTTGGATAGCCCATTAATCCAGGAAGGCTTTAGGCTATATACCATCACGCTGCGACCAATAGGAGCGGAGCATAACTAACTTTACGTGAACGAAGTCGCTGGCGGCCGCTAGTTCTGAATAAAACTATATTTCGTTGGTTTCGCATAAACAAAAAATTACGTTCTTTAGGAAGTCAAAAAATGAGTAGGTACCTAAGAGCAAAAAACCATTGTTTATAAGTTTTAGTTTTTGAGTATGCGGCTTTTGACTCAATTATGTTTATATCATATGACTTGTAACGCGCGTTTTATTTCTACAGAATAAATAATAGTTATTACTTTCTTTCAAAACGGTTGCATCACTACAAACACAACTGATATCGCATCTAACCCTCCGCCCGCGACGGAGATATCTTCAGCCCATTTAATAAATTTATGTATTACCAAGTTCAGTTCCGTTTTATATCGCAGTTTAGTCATTCAACTCCCCGGTTACACATTTGTTTATCACTTTATCCGTCTGTTTGTTGATGTCGTAAAAATTCAATCTGGAAATTGCTCGGATTAGGCGGCGCTCGGAATGGTGGTGACGTGTGTGAAGTGAATTGTGAAGGGATGTTAAAGGAAACGGATTTGCTGGAATGTTTTACTTACATTTTTAGTTGTCAAACATTAAAACTTTAACTTTCAAATTTTAGTTTGATTTTTATCGGCTTTTAAAAGCAACATTAGCATTATAATAACGATAAGGCATGGTATATTTTGTAGTGTTGAATGTTAATCTATACTAATATAATATATTAGTATAGATTAAATATAAAGAAACAAATATACTCTTCAGCTTTATATTATAAAGCTGAAGAGTATGTTTGTTTCTTTGTTTGTTTGTTGGAATGCGCTAATCTCAGGAAGTACTGGTCCAATTTGAAAAATTCTTTTTGCATTGGTTAGCCCATTAATCCAGGAAGGCTTTAGGCCATACCATAACACTGCGACCAACAGGAGCGAAGCATAACTAGCTCCACGCGAACGAAGTCGCTGGCGGCTGCTAACGTTTTAAATATACGTATACAATTTGGGCTGGTGCTTCAAAATACCACCTGGTAACTTTGGACTCAGTGAAGAAGTGTGCGAAGAGGGTAATTGGCTACCCATATTTAATTCAAAACGGTCTCCAAAGCCTGGAGCACAGGCGAAGGGTAGCCAGCCTGTCTCCGCTTTATTTTTAATAATTATAAACTAGTGCTTGTCTGCAATCCCACTTGACGGTAAGCAGTGATGCAATCGTTGATGGTAAAGCACACAAGTTTATTAAGCCTATTCACTTAAAAAAACTTAGGAATAGGAAGGATGACGTCAGTTGAGCGAGGTGATGCAATGTTAAACCCAAGACCAACACGACCAACGATGCTGCGCTAGAGGGAGATTGATCTGGAAACTCTCCACGACCCAACAACATTTGGCGCATCGTACCCGGCACACATCGCAACGCAACTGCTCAGACCCGTCCTCCGTATGGCTTCACCAGACATCATGCCGGAACACGACGAATCGCTTGGCGGCAAGACCTTGTCTGGTGGGTCGTAACTTCTGCCGGCAGCCGATGTTATGGCCTACCACCGAGTACACCAAAAACATACATTAAATACTTTAAAATAATAGGTGTACAAATAAGTTTTCGCCGTTTTTTGAACATGCGGACGAGCATTATCATGTAGGAGAATAATTTTGTCATGTCTGGAGTAGTAAAGAGCGCGTTTTTCCTCCAATCATCATCATCATCATCAACCCTTTTATCGTCCCACTGCTGGGCATAGGTCTCCTCTCATACAGAGAAAGATTGAGCGTAATCACCACGCTTGCTTAATGCGGGTTGGCGATTTCTGAATTAAAGTCTAAGGTGCGTATTCCAGAAGGAAACTCAAGCATTGATCTCTGCTTAAGCATTACATAGAACTAGTTTCAACCAATCAAAACGCTTGAAACGAGACTTAAATAGAGCTTGAGTTTGAGTGACGTTCTGTAATACGGACCTAAGTTTCCTCAAGATGTTTTCCTTCACCTTGTAATCAGTCATTGGTGTCCAAGATATACTTAGAAAGTACATATAACTTAGAAAAGTTACATTAGTACTTGCCTGAACTGGAACCGAATCCGCGCACTCGTACTTGAGTGGCTGGTGTTTTAACCACTAGGCCACCACGACTTCTCTCAAGAAATGAGAAAACATACATTAAGTACGTAAAAATAATAGATGTACAAATAAGCTTTCGCCGTTTTTTGAACATGCGGACGAGCATTATCATGTAGGAGAATAATTTTGTCATATCTGCAGTAGTAAAGGGCGCGTTTTTCCTCTTCCTTCTGTCTTCCTCCAATAATGCTTCCAATTCCGTGTCTTCGTACGTTTTCGGTCTTCCACTACGTTCTTTATCTTCCTCATCAAACTGACAGTTTCTAATCTTTTGAAACCACTCACAATAACTTCTGTCGCTTAAAGCAGCTTCAACAAGCGATCGATGGGCCTCAGCTGCAGATTTCTTTAAATTAAAGAAGTAAATCAAAAGCTCCCGCTACGCTTATTCGGTACAAAACTTGACATTTTTGTTTACTATGTGTATGTTGTTAAGTGAGTGTTGTGTGTTCGGACATCTGGTAAAAACGTACTCTAAGTGTATGTTTTTACCAAATATCCGAACTTATTATGTCACATCACATTTTACATCTGACGATTTCACCGTAACCTCTCAGTGAGGACGTATATCTAGGTACACCTATTATTTTTAAGTAATGTATGTTTTTGGTGTATGTACAATAAAGTATTTTTTGTCATCCTATAGAACACCGACAGGCTGGCTACTGTTCATCTATGCTCTATGCTTTGGAGACCGTTTTGAAGAAAAAAACCTCTTCGCACGCTTCTCCACCGAATCCAAAGTTGCCAAGTGGCATTTTTAACGGAGTTCAAAAAAAAGGAGGCTATAAAAAAAAGCAAAATTTCAAGTGTATTTATGTATGTTTTTATGTTTGTGCATGCATATTTCCGAAGTTACAAGTCCGATTTAAGTAATTCTTTTTTGTTGTAGGTACATTGTTCAACTTTTGTAATACTGTAAGTTTCATCAAAATCCGTTCAGTAGTTTTTGAGATAGGGTTTTTTTTCGTATTTTTTTTTTTCAGAACTTAATGTTACTTTTTATTTAAATATAGTTACAAACTTATAAAACTAAATAAATACAAATTACTAAATAAAGCTATTACCCTAATTAAAACTATTATTAAATTACAATACAGCATCAAAAAATTCTTCGTCATCGCTGTCGACTGGTAATGTACCCAAGAGACTGGCAGCATTGCCGCGTTGAATGGCAATACTTAGCCGCTGGTCAAGGTAAAAGCCAGCCCTTAGGTCACGGGAAGTCTCAACAAGCCGTTTGGACAGTTCTTTAAAAAGGCAATGAGCACTCGGACCCTCGGCCCAAGGGTTTCAACCCCAAACGGCTCGAAAATATAATTTCCGATAAGGTTGTTATATTTTCGCCATTTGAGGTTTTCTGCAGCCGCAGCAGCAACGCCAGCACAGTACGTCGATCCAGGAAGATGGGATGGCGCAGGAGTATCGACGCAAGTTGCGTCCCACACTAAGGGCCTATTTTTTTCATATTGATAAGAACTTATTCTAACATGGGTTATGGCTGCCACTGCACAGTTTTTACAAAAAAATAGAAACCAACTTTAAAAAAGACACTTAAAAGGAAAAAAATAATTTTACTTTTGTCATGGCTCCAAAAGTGAGTCAGTCGTTTTTGTAAAAAGTTTTTGCAGCACTAGCCCAAATGTGGCTGCATATCTATCTATACTAATATACAATATGTAAAGAAAACCCTGTCCGACCCGTAAGGATAATAAAGGTTAGGTAAACACATGGCCAAATAAAATATTAAATTTTACATAATCATCAAAGTAACAATACTAATGAATTCTGAAATAATCTTTTTTTGTCGCGAATTAATTCCAACTTCCCCAAAATTTGTTAATTTTTAAAAAGTGACAAACCATTTCTGACGGAGCGAATAGCGATGCGACCATGTGCCGCGTGCCCTGCCCCCCGTCACCCGCGGATGTATGCCTAACGTGTTGTCTACCGCACATGCATTAAGTTACCTCGCTATTTCGAAATAATATTTATTTTTTTAGTGGGATTTTTTTTTTAAGTTTAGACCGGCTTTGTAGGCATTATTATAATCAGTTATCGATACCTAACGATACCTTCACGGATCGGACAGGGTTTTCTTTACATATTGTATAAAGCTGAAGAGTTTCTTTGTTTGTTTGAACGCGCTAATCTCAGGAACTACTGGTCCGATTTGAAAAATTCTTTTTGCGTTGGATAGCTCATTAATCCAGGTAGGCTTTAGGGTATATAACATCACGCTGCGACCAATACAAGCGGGGATATAAAAAAACGCAGGTGAAACCGTGTGGCGCAGCTAGTAGATAATATAAAGAAACTACTTTCCAATAGGCTCACGACTCTTCTTAACTTTTTTTAATAGTTATAATAATTCCCCCGGTTTCTGTTGTGAACGGAGCCTAACACAGTAAAAGCATCGGAACGATCTCCGCGCAGTGACTGTAAGTTGTAAATGAAAAATGTATCAACTCAATATTGTATTATTAATTTTGGACTTACAGCAGCCATTTTTGTTGCAATTTCAGATTAGGTAAAGCCTTTTTCATTTTCCTTGCTGTTATAAAAAATGCGCATTACTCATCAATTCGAGTCGGCTCATTGCTTCATGTACTTACTAGTTTACTCCGCGGTTTCTCTCGCATAAGTGATTATCCCGTAGGAACATCGTGATAAAAAGTCTCATCATCTCAGCGTTAATCCTAATCGCATTCGCAGCTTTTCAGATTTGGAGTATGGGATCCGCTTTACCAGTCTAACTGCTGATTTTGGCTAAGCTTCGATATTTTCCGTGAAGCGACTGCCGTCTGACCTCCATAACCCGAAGGCCAATTGTTAGACTTTTTGAGGGCTCCAACAAACCGTAACGACTGCCACTAGATGTTCGTATGGCAACCAGGACCAACGGCTTAACGTGCTTTCCGAGACACGACCAGACCAGTGCAAATATTCATATTCATCATCATCATGTCAGCGTTAATCCCAGTCGCATCCGAAGCTTTTTCAGCTTAGGAGTCTGGGGTCCACTTTACCAGTCTAAATGCTGATTTTGGCTAAACTTCGACATGCTCCGTGAAGCGACTGCCGTCTGACCTCGACAACCCGAAGGCGACATCGAAGCATTACAGTTAGACCAATTGTTGGACTTTTGAGGGCTCCAACGACCCGTAACGACTGCCACTAGATGTTCGTATGGCAACCGGGACCAACGGCTTAACGTGCTTTTCGAGGCACGACCAGACCAGTGCAAATATGCATACATACAAATATTTGCACTGCGCGGAGATCGAACCCGCGCCTCCTTGCGCAACGGCCGCGGAGGTTGTGTTGAAAAGTATCTGCCAAATTCCATGTAAAACAGTTTCGTAGTTTTTTGAAATGAGTACAAGTGTAACAAACTTTCACCCAACTATACTCACAAAATTTTGCAGTAATAATATTAGTCGGATATAATTTCCACAACTGTCATTTTGCACTGAAAATACTGAGACACAGACCAAGATACAGACAAAATGTAAACAAAATCCTTAAGAAAGGAAATCTCCGCGCATATTGTGTTGTTTTCAATCAAACCCGCTCGGCATCGGTGTAGGGTTCCATAAGGTTTTGGCTCACTTCTGCACCCCAATAAACAGTGACAAAGGGTTACGAGCTACGTAACCCAACTCGATGGGTGAACGTATTTCGTATCGTGAACAAGAATTTCTTGCAAGTATTTATCGTTCGTGAGAAGACCTCCGCTTTTTAAGGGTTAAGCGTTTTGTTTTTGTCCTGTTGTTCTTTATTCAAAATGAGTGAGTCATCGTGTCTGGTTTTGACGTTTGCACAAATAAAGATGGCCGCTTGATTAACAAATTAATGAAAAATAAACACTTTTTTTTTATAACAGAAGAACTCAATTACTTTCTTACATTTATCTTAGGTGTAGATACAGACAATAGCACATCAGGCTACTACGATCGGTCAAATTTCTTAGTTAGATTTTCAACTTTATCGATAAAGCATTAAGGCTCAAGTTTGATTAGGAATATTTGAAAGTTTATTGACTTGCTGTCGTCCATACCTATTCTTATATCGTGAGATATAAGAATCATTTTTACAAAAACTTAGCATTAGTAGGTATAGTCTATAAGGATATTTTAATCTCGATCAATGTTGAAAGGGAGTAGGTACTATTGCGTCTTGTGAAAGGCTCTGATCACATACTTATAAGGAAGGGTAGCGTAGTAGGATTGAATATATCCCAGGAATTAACTTAGTACTTGTAGTTGGAAAAGATCTTCCATCGATATTTGAATCGATTTGTCATGATTAAATTCTCCAACTGCGTGTTTGTTATCGCAAAAATATGGTTTTTTTTTCTGATATAACGAATTAACGATCATTTGATGATGTCCCATCCGAAAAAAGACCTAGTTTCTTGTTTAATTACATGATGCAATGTCAGCGGGAAGTACGTAGGAACTCAGACAGGATTGCGGTCAAGCGCTGGTTTATAATATATAAAAAAAAAAAAACTCTATAACTTGTTGATTTATTTGCAAGTATCCAGATATATCGCATAAATGGCTTTATTTTTGTACTGTATTATCTTAGAAGCCAGATTTTTTTAGAGCTCCAAAGAACCGTGTACCTTCGCATTTGATAGATATTAATTACAATTTGGTCTCTACGCGTTCATGTGAAAATGGTATAATACGAGGGTTTTTCGGTGGTAGGCCATAACATCGGCTGTCGGCAGAAGTTACCACCCACCAGACAAAGTCTTGCCGCCAAGCGATTCGTCGTGTTCTGATGACAGCTTCACCAGACAAGCTGCATTACGCCGCCCATTGGTCCGTTCGGTTCAAACGATCCCAACTAGTCGCAATCATTTGATAAAATTGTGTTCGCCGATTAGGGGGCTGGTCTGAGCAGTTGTGTTGCGATGTGTGCCGGGTACGATGCGCCAAATATTGTTGTGTCTGGAGTATGGTCGTAGAGGGTCTCCAGATCAATTGCTGCAATAGGAATAGTTAATAAATAGTGAGCATGTAAAAGTCGATAATCATGTAAATAACAGGAGATTTGGAAAATGTGAGTTGTGATAACCCTAAATTGGTTTGTTTATCTCTAATCTTTATGGAGCTTGGCGAGAATATAAACTTTAACTTTACCTGCACAAATTAATACCGCTCGGCCAACGAACGTATTGAAAACGGTGGGACATTTTACAGTAATGAGCCACTCACTCACCAAAGAGTTAGAGACGGACAAACAAGCAAGCAAACATACAAGTGAAGCTAATAAAACGCATGTAAAAAGGGGATTGGCACGATAGGCGATAGGACATCTGTCTAAGGTCCGTATTCTAGAAGGAAACTCAAGCATTGATATCTGCTTAAACATTACTTAAAACTAGTTTCAACCAATGAAATGGCTTGAAACGAGACTTAAGTAAAGCTTGAGTTTTGAGTGATGTTCTTTAGGACCTAATTCACGAAATCTTAAGTTTTGCAGAGTAATTGCGTAACACAATATGGTCCGTATCACACAGTCCAACTAGGTAGGTCCAACTTCGAGAAAGAGGTGTCTCGTCGAATCCAGCTCGGCTGGGCAGCGTTCGGGAAGTTACGCTACATCTTCTCGTCCTCCAAGATACCACAGTGTCTCAAGACTAAAGTCTTTGACCAGTGTGTGTTACTGTATGACGTACGGAACAGAGACGTGGTCGCTCAGAAGGCTCAGAGTCACACAAAGGGCAATGGAAAGAGAAATGCTCGGAGTTTCTCTGCGTGATCGAATCAGAAATGAGGAGATCCGCAGAAGAACCAAAGTCACCGACTTAGCTCTTTGAGTCGCTAAAATTAAGTGGCAGTGGGCAGGGCACATTGCTTTGCATTGCGGCATTGCTAAAACCGATGGCCGATGGGGCAGTAAGGTTCTGGAGTGGCGGCCACGTACTGGAAGACGCAGCGTAGGGAGGCCCCCAACAAGGTGGACCGATGACCTGGTGAAGGTTACGGGAAGCCGATGGATGCGGGCAACACAAGACCGGTCATCGTGGAAAGCCTTGGGGGAGGCCTTTGTCCAGCAGTGGACATCTATAGGCTGAAGAAGAATGCGCCTAACAACCGACAACCGTTGGGGTAAACCAGTCCTTGTGTGGAGACCGCGTCTCGGCAAACGTAACGTAGGACGCCCCTGGGCGAGATGAAGCGACGACATCAAAAAGGTGGCTGGTAGTGACTGGCGGAGAACTGCTCAGGATCGAGCTTGTTGGCGTGCCATGGAAGAGGCCTATGTCCGGCGGTGGACGAGTAGAGGCTGGTGATGATGATGATGAATGCGCCTGACGAGGTTTGCACCTACGACGTACAAGTTGTAATTCACCGCCGACACACTGTAGGGCCACCGCTACTCTGTACCGTAGAATTGGGAAGACCCGGTACCCCGGAAAGGCAGATAACGAAGGCTTCGGTGGTTTTTTAGCCGGTAAGAGTCCGGCACACCCTTCCGCGTCACCAAGCGGAGGATAGTCCATGAGGACTTTTCCACCTTCGGAAAAAAAAAACCGCTGCTCTCCTGTCCACAAACCAACAATGCTAAAAACACAAAAGTAACTGCTACTAAGGGACGCAACCAACATTCAAACTGAAAAATAAAATTCGCTTTTTAGGGTTTTTTTTTTCGAAAGTGGGGTAGTTCCTATTAGTACTTAAAAGAAAAAAAAAAATCATGTACCCTCACAAATTCATAAAATTCTACTTATAATGTTATTATTAGTGACTTGTGGAGAAGATACGCTTTATTGAAGCTAACTAAAAAGTACCCAATCGGTAGGAAAGGTGCGTAACACACTATCAGTAGCAATGGGATTCTTTTTGACAGTTCAACAACATTCATTGCGTTATTTGCAATATTGAGCACATACATTTTTCGAAAATATGGAGCAATGGATTAGCAATGTGCTTCAAAATGATTCCAATTGATAGCAATAGTCATCATCATTGTCCCAGCGCCAATCCCAGTCGCATCCGAAGCCTTGTCAGCTTTGGAGTCTGGGGTCCGCTTTACCAGTCCAACTGCTGATATGGCTAAACTTCGACATTTTCCGTGAAGCGACTGCCGTCTGACCTCCACAACCTGAAGGCGACATCGAAGCATTGCAGTTAGACCAATTGTTGGACTTTTGAGGGCTCCAACAACCCGTAACGACTGCCACTAGATGTTCGTATGGCAACCGGGCCAACGGCTTAACGTGCTTTCCGAGGCACGACCAGACCAATGCAAATATTAATATTCATGCATACAAATACTTGCACTGTGCGGGGATCGAACCCGCGCCACGCTGCGCAGCGGCCGCGTCCGCTACCGCTACGCCACGGAGGCTGTCAATTGATAGCAATAGTATGTTATGCAATTAGGGTGCTTAAGTAAAGAAGTTTATCGTTTGCCTCAGGAGCAAACCATTAAATCAGAAAAAATATCGATATCTATCGACAACTGCTGTAGATATCGCATAACTTGTTTTTTTGTTCATTAGCTATTTGGTGTCCCACTTCTGGGCAAAGGTCTCCCCTTTTCCTTCCTTCGCGTAACATACTACATAAAAAAAATATTTGGAAAATAAACTAGTAATGAAAATAAACTAGGAATGAAATAAACGTAATGGAGATTTAACCTTCCCTGGAAAGATTTCCAGGGAAGGTTAAATCTCCATTACGTATATAGACACAAAAGTCATCCAAACTAGTTCAATAGTTTCTGTTTGAAAGAGTAACAAAGATCCATCCACCAATCTCTATTAACTTTTTAACTGACCTACTCATCAACCTTTTTATCGTCCCACTGCTGGGCACAGGTATCCTCTCATACAGAGAAGGATTGAGCGTAATCACCACACTTGCTCAATGCGGGTAGGCTTCCTCAAGATGTTTTCCTTCACTTTTTAATCAGTCAATGGTGTCCAAGATATACTTAAAAAGTACATATAACTTAGAAAAGTTACATTGGCACTTGCCTGACCTGGAATCGAACCCGCAAACCACGACATTTCTGACTTTTCTTTACTTTTTGACCGATCTACTAATCTGCGGTATCATAGTACAAAGCAGGATACAGACAAATTTAGTTCCTCCTCCTTTTTGAAATCGAAAAACCCGAAAACAGTTTGCAACCGCTGACTGCCTCTAGCAAGTTTCCCAAGCACTTATCGTGTCCCTTGATGGCACCGTGTCTCATTGATAACTGTTCGTTCGCATTTGCTCCGGTCCTATCGGTCCAGTATCGACGATCGGGGTTCTAATAAAACCGAACGGTCTAACCGACCCTCACCATGATTATTTTTATCTTTTCAAGTTTGTTTTTTTTTTACATTTTCAGTAGTCTGCGAAAATGCGAATTCAAATTTTGTAATTTTAAATTTTGAGTTATTAATTCATAGTAACAGTGTCCTCCAAAAGCCAATTGTCATTTTTCAACTTCAGCTGCGAGTCACATTATGAACTTACTATGATCATTTCTTAAAATAAAACAACTCATAAGTAGTTAAATTAATTAAGGAAACCTAAGTAAAAAAAGAAAATATATCAAAAACATAAATTCATACTCCCTAATTACAAAACGAGATCTAACTTTAGTTCCAGACTTAACCTTTGAGTCAGTATTTGTATTTCGAACTTTATTGAGGTTAAGTCAAAGTTCTTAATACAAAAGTGACAACTTCATGCCGAACTAACCTGTCAATTTTATGTAAAGAACTGCATTTCCATAATTGTCATAGGACCATTATGGAAATGCAGTTCTTTACATACACACCCTATGGTGTTCATTGCATATTTTGTAGCTTTCATTGTATTTGTAGTTTTATGTCACGAGCAGAAGCATGTATATATTCGGCCTTATTTTTTTTTAATGAAGTTTCATAAGCCGACTACAAAAAAGGAAGTTATCAATTCCACCCGTATGTATGTAATATTTCCAGAACTGCCCAGTTTTCGTATATGTTAGGCTATATCAGCGTCTGAACAAATGTGCCAAATTTCAAAAGTGTATTTATGGATGTTTTTATGTTTGTGCCCGCATATTTCCGGAACTACAAGTCTGATTTAAGTAATTCTTTTTTTGCTGTACTGGGTATTGTTCAACTTAGGGAATATTGTAAGCTTCGTCAAAATCGGATCAGAAGTTTTTGAGATAGGGATTTTTTTCGTATTGACGAGAACTTATTCTAACATGGGTTATGGCTGCCACTGTTGTTATGAGGTGAAAAAAATTAATTTTAATAATGATTTTCGAATTTCGACTAAGACAGTGAAAAGCATAAAATAAAAACTTTTTACAAAAAAATAGAAACATATACTAGACTACAACATACGGGTCGAATTTATAACCTGCTTTTTTTGAAGTCGGTTTAAAAATAGAAACCGACTTCAAGAAAACACTTAACACGAAAAAAAATATTTTACTTTTGTCATGGCTCTAGAAATCGGTGGTGAGCTAAACAACAGAAACCTCTGGACACCGACTTCTAGAGCCATAACAAAAGTAAAAATAGTTTTTCCTTTTAAGTGTTTTCTGGAAGTCGGTTACTATTTTTTGTAAAAAATTTTGTTGTTACGAACATAGCACTTTCAAACACTTAGGTTTTTGTAATGTTTTCTTTTTCAAATAAGTCGTTGCATTCATTAATTATCTACCTACTAGACGAAAAAATTGCAATTGTAAGTTGCCAAGTGTTGACATATTATGTAACTCGTAATAAACCATCTTCCTTAACTTCACTGCATGATATTCAAATTGTGCCAATTAGCAAAATTTTTGAGCTGTCAACTCAATAAGCTAACAAATAAACTTCGTGCGAATCGCTTAAAGAAAAAATAAATTAATAAGGGACAATTAGACCGAGCTAACGACCGCTCACCAGGGAAGCAGGCAGCAGAGTTTCTCCTGTGGAATATCAAATTACTGCGATCCCCAACCCGCCTGCCAAGCGTGTTGATCCCAACCAATGTGGAAAGCCTAGAGGGAGGCCTTTGTCCAGCAGTGGACCTCTACAGGCTGGGCGGAGCGGAAGGGCGAGTCAGACTTTTACTGACTAAAACCCACCCGTCTTCCTTCACTTGCCTTTAGCCATGGCCACGGTTTCTTTTTTAACCAACCCGCAACCCTAACCCAGACCTATACAATATGTAAAGAAAACCCTGACCGACCCATAAGGATAATAAAGGTTAGGTAAACACATGACCAAATGTAATATAAAATTTAACGTAATCATCATCGTAACAATACTAATGAATTTTGAAATAATCATTTTTTCCCGCGAATTAATTCCGACTTCCCGGAAATTTGGTAATATTTATAAAAGTGACAACACCGGTATTATTATGAGCGAATAGCGATGCGACCACGTGCCGCGTGCCCTGCCCCCTGCCGCCGCCCGCGTAAGGGTTGCTTGCCGCACATGTATTAAGTTACCTCTTTTTACGAAATAATAATTATTTATTTAGGAGGTCTTTTTTTTTTAAATTTAGCCCTGCTTTGTGGGCATTAGTAGAATCAGTTATTGATACCTAACAATACCTTCACGGATAGGACAGGGTTTTCTTTACATATTGTATAGGCTGAAGAATAAGAACGACCGCTGGACTAACGAAACAATGGGTACTACACTACGTCAACAATTAAATAAGTAATTATTATTGTTTATTTCCGAACACACGTACAAAGTACCAACACAAAATACATTATACTTGCAAAGTTAGTAAATGTTTACACACTACCCAACAATAATAAAAATAAATAAAACAACAACGCCGTTGCTTCCGCCAGTGAGCACTGGACCTAATGAAGTAAGGCATTTAAAAACTGTCACAGAATGATAGTAAGGCGTGTACACACTTGAATAAACAATTCGAAACAATCCGAATGGATTGTTACATTTTATTCAACAGTATTTGTAGAAGAACAAAGTCAAACAGTGTGGCAACCATGAGTTTTAATTACAAGACAATATCGACTATCAGACGCATCGAGTGCGTTTGGCGCTCTCATTGGTTGAGAGTTCTTACAACCTTGAAGCAGGCAAATAGATGTGTCAAACGGGGTCAATATGAATGATCGAGTCTTCGTAATGAAAACTCATGGTAGTCACATAGATGACAGGACCCTAATCGTATAAACACACTTTCAGTCATAACCAGAATAATTTTTAAAATTACGCAGTCAATGTTGTTGAACTGTCAAAATGAAAGCCTTTGTTACTATTATAGCCTGTCCATTCGATAAACCGTTTTTTGACAGCGGTATTAGGTTCATATTCCAGAAGGAAACTCAAGCATTGATCTCTGTTTAAGCATTACTTAAAAGTAGTTTCAACCAATCAAAAGGCTTGAAACGAGACTTAAGTAGGACTTGACTTTTGAGTGACGTTCTGTAAGACGAAGAGAAGTATTTTCTCGGTGGTAAGCCATAACATCGGCTGCAGGCAGAAGTTACCACCCACCAGACAATGTTTTGCCGCCAAGCGATTCGTCGTGTTTCGGCATGATGTCTGGTGAAGCCGTATGGAGGACGGGTCTGAGCAGTTGTATTGCGACGTGTGCCAGGTACGATGCGCCAAATGTTGTTATGTCGGGAGTTTGGTCGTGGAGGGTCTTAAGATCAATCTCTCTCTGGCGCAGAATGGTTGTCGTGTTGTTCGGTTTAACATTGCATCACCTCGCTCAATTGCCGTCTTCCTTCCTATTCACCCATTTTTTTTTTTGCGTGAATATGCCCTTAATAAACTAGCGCGTTTTTACGACCAACGATTGCACTTCACTTCTATCATCAGGTGGATTGCTGTCAAGCACTATTTTATAATCATTAAAAAAATCGAACCATCAACACGAAGCGACTAGACTTGGACTTTTAAGTGACGTTCTGTAAGACGAAGAGAAGTATTTCTTCTCGGTGGTAAGCCATAACACATCGGCTGCAGGCAGAGTTACCACCTCACCAGACAATGTTTTGCCGCCGTTGATTCGTCGTTTCGGCATTATCTGGTGAAGCCGTGCGGAGGACGGGTCTGAGCAGTTGTGGTGCGTTGTGTGACGGGTACGATACAGCAAATGTTGTTGTGTCGGGAGTTTGGTCGTGGAGAGTCTCCAGATCAATATCCCTCTAGCGCAGTATCGTTTGGTCGTGTTGGTCTTGGGTTTAACATTGCATCACCTCGCTCAACAGCCGTCATCCTTCCTATTCCTAAGTTTTTTAAGTGAATAGGCTTAATAAACTAGTGTGCTTTACCATCAACGATTGCATCACTGCTTACCATCAGGCGGGATTGCAGTCAAGCACTAGTTTATAATTAATATATAAAAAAAAAGGAAAAGACGGACCTTAGAACCCAGCGAAACCATTATCAGTCTGTAAAACTCACGTCAGTGCTATGGAAGCCCCCTATAAATATTGATTTTATTTTGTTTTGGTATTTGTTGTTACGCATAGTGGCAACAGAAATTTATATGATATATATCATCTGTGATTTTTTCCGATTGTTTCCCTTCCTTTTTTTATTGTTTGTCGCAACAGAAATAAATCTGTGTAAGTTTTAAACTATCTAGCTGTCATGGTTGTTTATTATTATTATTTATAATTAATTTCTGACCTGGATTCAAATTCCTTTAGCCGTATAAGTACATCAATATTTTTTTTATTTATGTCTTTTTTCCTTGGCTTCGCACTGTTTTTGCATTTAGCCATATGTATGTCACGTGTTGGGATTATTATAAAGGCCAATTCTTAATGAATTTTCATTCATGTCGAAAAAGACGGCCGCGTGAACCGTCTACGAGGGAGGTTTGAGGCAAAGTTCTGATGAGGCTACTATGCTGCGATATCTCAATCAGGGATGTAACGGAGGTAGTTATATCGGAACCGAAACCGGAGACTCCGACTCCGGTAAATTTGATTTATCGGAATCGGAACCGGAGTCGGAACCGGAGGCGGAGTCAGGGTCAGAAGTGGTGGTAGGAGAGAGATTTTTTTATTTAAACACAAAAAAAACAATAGTTAGTAATTTTTTTAATTTATTTTTTTTATTGTTAAATTAAACAGTGAAAAGAAAATTGGCATGTTTCCAAATGAACAAGAAGTTATATGAAGTTGATTAAAACCCAAAGTAGCATATTATATTACATTAAATGAACAAAAGCTTTGAAACAAATTAAATCAAATCTGTTGACTCCAAAACTAGCGAAAAATAAAAAAAAAAATGTCTATAACATATGAACGTGTCATTTGCGTAAAAAAGTTATTGACGATAGAGTAAGAGTGTACGTAGCAGGAGTCAGGGGATTCCCCGCGAGATATGTATGAACCAGGGGGAATTACGTAACATTTTATCAATAGGAATCGGTTTAGTTTTACTGGTTAACAACATTCATTGCGTTATATATGTGTTGTGTAGACAATTTTTTCGAACCTATGAAGCAATGGTTCAGAAATTTGCTTCAAAATGATGCAGATTCCGATTAATAGTCTGTTACGTTATTAGAGTGCCATTCATAAAAGTCAACAGACCGCCGCTATGTTATGCTTTAATAACCTCTGATTTAAAAGTATCGGAACCGAAGTCGGAAGCAAAGGTATGATAATCGGAAGTTCCGACTTAACTGAGTCGGAGTCGAAGCTCCGTAACATCCCTGATCTCAATGTTCTTTATGAATTATTTACTGAATGCACTTTTTACTACATAAATCACGCACTTTTATTTAGTAAACAACACTATAAATAATTTAAAAATCCAATGAAAAATGAGCGTGACACTCAGCTTAACTTTCCCGCCAAAACTCCCGTAAACATCAATAAAAAGCTATCACGGTTCATAAGTAGGGTTGCCAGATGTCCGGTATTTAAGCATACAATCCGGTGTTTTCAAGGCCTATCCGGTAAAAACTAAATGGTCATACCGGACAGAAGAATCCGGTATTTTGAGGAAAGCCGTTACTACTGGTGACAAGCGCCTACAAAAGTAGGCATTTATGAAATCCTTCAAATGCAAAACTCACGCGCACTTCTCACTCGCTTTCTTTATCTGCGTTTGCGGGCTCTCACTTCACCACTGTACATATTATACCCGTCTCATTCACTCGTACTCGCTGCCTGCGTCAACTCCCGCACCTGCGCGCTCGGTGTGTTTTGTTTTAACTTTTCGAGTTTTGTTTACCAAGTCGATAATTAGACTACTCGAGATTCGGCAGTGTTTACGCAGTTGACCTAAGTACCAATTCGATGAAAAAAGCAGAGTTGCCGTGTACACCGACACCACCGCCAATTTGGGGTTGTACGGTATTTTTTTGCAACTCACCTGGCAACCCTATTCATGAGATACAGCTTGGTTCCCGTTTTTACCCATTGCTATTTCAATGCACTTTTCTTACTTTTAAATAGTCATTTCTTTTTAACCAACAGTTCTAAATCATGTACTTACTGAAACCATGGAAATTTACCCTAAAACGGTTGGTTACTTTAAAAAAATCTCCCGTGTGATCGAGGGTTAAGCTCTCATCGTAATTGTTTATTCTTATTGTATCAGTGTATTTGGTACATGACTAGTCGGCGCACGACGTGATGTCGTGCAGTCAAATTAATTAATGACGTATTTAAAAAAATAATTCTGCTGTTTTGTTCTTGTTAATATGTGTGTTCTTTTTAAATAATATGAATTTGGAATACGTTGTTGGTTAGTGAATATTTGTGATGGTCAGTGAAAACAAATGTGAATTTAAAATTGTTTTGTGTTTTATTTGTGGGTAAGTTTTTTTCTGTGGTCTAAAAGTTATGATGATTTAAAATAATTGATATCAAAGCATTTACTTCAAGTAAAGCAATTACAAGCGCTTTTGAATACAAACAAACGATCGATTAATCAGAAAGATGAAGCTAATTGCACATTCCAGAGCAATTATGAAGGAGAACGGTCAAGAAACTCCACTTTTTTTTTTACTTCTATGTGCGAACCGTATGAGTAGGTACTTAATCAAAAAGGCATATTTTTAATGTTATGCTAAGAAACTAGCATAGATTTGATTTATTATCATCCAATGTTAGTTTGTGTATGTAACAATGCAATCAGTAACTAAGGATGCCATCAATTAACGTAATTTTATTTCCCCAATATAACAGGTGATAAGGGTCAAAGATCATACCTAAAGAATAAAAAGATTAATTGGTCACATTTTACATTGAGCACTGGTAGCCTACTGGTATCGGCTGCGACTCGATCACAAATCGCAGGACATAGCAGTATTCATCACCACTGCTCTCAAAACGGTGAAGGAACACATCATGAGGAAACCAGCATATCCTGGAACCCAAAGACATGTAACATCTACCAACCCCACTGGGTCAACGTGGTAGATTACCGCCCACTCCCTCTTATCGAGAGGAGGCCTGTGTCCCAACAGTGGGACCATTATAGGCTGATTATGTATCTATGTATGTCATTTTACAAGGGGTTCGTGGCTAAAAAAATATGAGCACACTATCAGTAGCAATGAGTTTCATTTTGACAGTTCAACAACATTCATTGCGTCGTTTACGTTCTTTAGCAGTCACGTTTTGGAACACATGGAGCAATGGATTAGCAATATGCTTCGAAATGATTCCAACTTATAGTAATAGTATGTTACGTAATTAGGGTGCAGGTCGATCGATCAGGTCAAGCGATGCGTGCCGCGGTTGGTTTATGGGTGGGTGACGATCTTTACATATTGAGACCACTCCATACCTCGGAAAACACGTCAAGCCGTTGGTTTCAGGTGTTACTCGTATATACACACGACAGTCGCTTCAGGTCGTCGTTAGTAGTCGATATTAAAGTTCAAAAGTCTGACACTAGTCTTACCAAAGGTTATTGTATTACCCAGTAACTGGGTTGTGGAGGTCAGATAGGCAGTTGTACCATGTATAATACTGGTGTTACTTATACTGGAGTTGACGACACGATTGACGCAGTGGGCGAGCGATCGACTGCTACGCTTCGTGTTGATGGTTCGATTTTTTTTTTAATGATTATAAACTAGTGCTTGACAGCAATCCCACCTGATGGTAAGAAGTGATGCAATCGTTTGTCGTAAAACGCGCTAGTTTGTTAAGGGCATATTCACGCAAAAAAAATGGGTGAATAGGAAGGAAGACGGCAATTGAGCGAGGTGATGCAATGTTAAACCGAACAACACGACAACGATTCTGCGCCAGAGAGAGATTGATCTAAAGACCCTCCACGACTAAACTCCCGACATAACAACATTTGGCGCATCGTACCTGGCACACATCGCAATACAACTGCTCAGACCCGTCCTCCATACGGCTTCACCAGACATCATGCCGGTACACGACGAATCGCTTGGCGGCAAGACTTTGTCTGGTGGGTGGTAACTTCTGCCGGCAGCTGATGTTATGGCCTACCACCAAGCGAAATTCCCGCACGGAACAAATATTTGTATCATCATCATCAGCCTTTTATCGTCCCACTGCTGGGCACTGGTCTCCTCTCATACAGAGAAGTATTGAGCTTAATCACCACGCTTGCTTAGTGCGGGTTGGCGATTTCAGACTTAAAGTCCGGGTTTCCTCAAGATGTGGCCTACAATTAATTGTTCCGAGTCTGGCTGTTTGTGTATGTGACTTTATCCATACTAATATTATAAATGCGAAAGTAACTCTGTCTGTCTGTTACACTTTCCCGCTTAAACCTCTCAACCGATTTTGATGAAATTTGGACAGACAATCTTTAGACCCTGAGAAAGAATATAGGCTAATTTTTATCCCGAAAAAATTTGATATTCCCGAGGGAAATCTAAAAAGCGCGATGTAACCGAACTCGACGCGGGCGAAGCCGCGGGCGGAAAGCTAATATGTTTATAAATGCACCCACGATACGATACATGATACTATGATAAATTCATAGTATGGCGGCAAGCTGTCCACTGCTCACCGCCCGCAAGCCCGCGCCTACGGTGGCCGGGAGTTCGATATTGTTTCCCAACCAGAGCGTCTCCTGCGGCGGCTAGAGAATTGAGGGTGCTAGGATTCCCGCTCCCTCACGCGCAAGCAGAACCAAGTTGGTATGAAAATACCTATAAAAGTTGATTTTATAACTGGCTAATCATAACCAAAGAAGTTCACTGTAATCCTTGAGTTATAAAATAAACAGCAAGTCCCATTATTGTTTCTAACAATGATATGGAGCAATAAGTTATTGGTCTGTTTCGAATTCTTTGAATTTATCTGACTTTACATAACAATGAACTCAACAATGATTTCGGCTATGTATTGTTTAAAGCGAGGATGTTGTTAGTTAATGAGTATGAATAAAACCATTCATTAGCGCCCAAAGCCGTAGTTATACAAAACAATGCTTAATTTTAATCAGTCAAGCGACATAAACCCTCCCCCCTCCTTCAGTCGTAAACGTTGTTCGTCCGTCTGCGTCTGCTACGCAGAACAGCAGGGCGTTGTTGGGCAGAGACATTTTTCGAATGCTGTTGTTAAAGCGCACTAGTCTATTAAGAGCCTATTCACTCTAGCCTTGAAGACACTCAAATTGTAGTCCGACGGAAACACCGCCGCTGGTAAATTGTTGCAGTCCCTCGATGTACGCGGTTTAAAAGAGGAGGCGAAACGCTTCGTCCGAATCGTAGAGTGTTAACGACGTCAGGGTGGAAACTCGCCGTGCGAAGGGTCGCTCGATGTGGAACGGAGATGGGGGAACTAAATCATGCAATTCCTTCGCACACTCACCAAAATGAATCCTACAGAATACCGAAAGGCTGGCTACTCTACGCCTGTGCTCCAGGCTTTGGAAACCGTTTTGAATTCGCATCCGTATCTTCATCAGCTTTGGAGTCTGGGGTGCGCTACCAGTCTAACTGCTGATTTTGGCTAAACTTCGATATTTTCCGTGAAGCGACTGCCGTCTGACCTCCACAACTCGAAGACAACAACTCGAACCCGTAACGACTGCCACTAGATGTTTGTAAGGCGATCGGGACCAACAGCTTAACGTGCTTTCCGAGGCACGACCCCAGACCAGTGCAAATACTCATATTCAAGCATACAAATATTTACACTGTGCGGGGATCGAACCCGCGCCTCCTTGCGCAACGGCCGCGTTCGCTACCGCTACGCCACGGAAGCTTTCGTTTTGAATCTGAGTTATGACATACATTTTTCTAAACTTATATGTACTTTCTAAGTATATCTAGGATACCAGTGACTGATTACAAGGTGAAGGAAAACATCTTAAGGAAACCTGGACTCGTAAGTCGGAAATCGCCAACCCGCATTGAGCAAGCGTGGTGATTACGCTCAATCCTTCTCTCTAAGAGAGGAGACCTGTGCCCAGCAGTGGGACGATAAAAAGGTTGATGATGAAGTTATAACATAATCAATCAATTAATGAACCGTCATTAGGAAAATCCTCAATTGGGTAATTTTCTTTTTTTTTAATCTTCTACATGGCTACTTATCACGTCGCCCCTCACTAGGAATATCTCCTGTAACGTGGGTGCGTTTACAAACATACACAGTGGTGCTGATAATTCATACTAATATTATAAATGCGAAAGTAACTCTGTCTGTCTGTCTATCTGTCTGTCTGTCTGTCTGTCTGTCTGTCTGTTACGCTTTCCCGCTTAAACCTCTCAACCGATTTTGATGAAATTTGGCACAGGCAATCTTTAGAGCCTGAGAAAGGACATAGGCTACCTTTTAACCCGGAAAAATTTGATGTTCCCGAGGGAAATGTTAAAAGCGCGATATAACCGAACTTTACGCGGGCAAAGCCGCGGGCGGAAAGCTAGTACAACAATAAATGAAAACACAGACTATGCTGGTTCATAGGAAAAATCCTAATCCATAGAAAAAAACCCTAGCATCAAAATAAAAAAAATAAAATTTCAAACAAACTAAATCGCATAAAATTGCAAACGGAATAGAACATCCTTTAAAATATTGGTTCAATGACCTCCGATCAGCGGGCGACAGCGCGGTCCTGTATCGATTTGCTTTTTGGCGCCATTATTATTACAGTTTATTACCGCTGGATGCGGCGGTCATTAACCAGTGAGCGCTTCCTTATCAACATGTACATCATGTAGAAAATGTGGAAAATGAAAAATGATTTCCTGTGACTAAACTAGTGAATATATTTATATAATTTTTTTATGGGTAGATTGAGAATGTGTTGAGGTACACCATGTTTAAATTATTGTCGTATTGTCAGCACCACTCTGTATAAACTCACATAAACAACAGCCAGACCCGGAACAACTACTTGTAGGTCTTACAAATATTTATTCTAACTGTGCAGTCAAATGTTTTCATAAGTTGTCAAGATTCTGAATAGAACCTTTGAATTACTTTTGATTTTGAAATTGATCTAATGATAAAAACTATATATTTGAGATACTTACTGTTATCAGGCCGACCGGCCGGTTGTCCATATATTAAACAACCATTCAACTTCTTTTTAATACACGTGAATTATGTTAAAATAAGTTATATAATTTTATAATCATGCGCGTAAATTAGCAATTATATTCCTCTCTTAGTACTTTTTGCTAAAATCTCATCTGTTACATTTTTAACAAAATTAGCTTTTCTGTAATTCGTATATTTTAAATGATCTTTTCAAGAACACCATTGCACCAACATTTTTTTAACTTTGCTGCACAAAATTGTCACATACCTACTTACATTTTTTTCTACATACCACTGTAGGTTAAAGTTAAACAATAATGAAGTCGTCACGGCGCAAAAATTTAATCAAAAACAGATTTTTTTTTAAATATTATTTTTGAAATATGTATAATATTTTTTTATTTCTTTTGAAGTTGTTTAATAAAAGCAAAGAGTTAAAATAATAACATGAAAATAAAAAGTATAAAACATTCTTCTTTTTTATGTAAAAAAGCCTCTTCAATTAGTAGAGCTAATTTATTCGCGAATATTTTTACTTAAAGAGAACACAGGAAAAGGTATTTTTCTTTACGAGATGCTTCAAAATCGGAAACGTTCCAATAATCCAAAAAAAAAATACTACTGTACCTAATATATTACCCCCTTAATATATCGTACTGTTTACCATACCATACAACCTGTTTTTAATAATAAAGTTATTTAAATGCATTATTTATCGTTACAGGTATACAATAATTGGAGATTGGCACATACAGTGAGATCGGGGTACCGGAATATGAAGCCACAGAGATGTCTCTCACTACTCAGGCCCCCTGCCAGGGCCGCTACCTGCCACAATCCAAAAGAAGACTAATACGATATATCAAGTTCTTCTTCCTAGTCTGCTGCACGATCTTCGCCTTCTCCCTCTTGTGGGTACACCTCGCATCCAGGTCAGATAAACATGCCGTCCCAGAAAGCTTAATCCAAGAGGCGCTTGACAATGTTCAGCGTGACTACAGATACAAAGATGTCTATAGAAAAACAACTAAGCTCCCGATAGACTTTAAATATATTTTACTCTGGACACCGAGTGACTACGCTCCCTTCTACTACCTCGGCAAGGGACAAAGAACATTCCTTGATAAAAACTGTTCGGTGATCAAATGCTATGTCACCTCAAACCGAAAATTCTTCGATGGTGACGTAACCAAATTCGATGCTATAGCCTTTAACGGACGAAATATGAAGACATCTGACTTGCCCAGTACTCGGTCTCACCATCAACAGTACATATACTTCAATATGGAATCAGCTGACATCTATCCTGTATGTGAGGCTCAATTCGATGGATTTTTCAATTGGACGTCGACTTACAGACTTGATTCAGATATACCATATCCTTATATTCTGATTCGGGACAATAAAGGTGAAATCGTGGGTCCAAAACGACAAATGCTATGGAAAGAAAACGCCATAGCTATGGCTGATGATGAGTTGAAATATATAAATAGAATCCAGAATAAAACTAAAGCGGCAGCATGGTTTGTGTCCAACTGTAAGACCAGAAGTGGTAGAGAAAATTTTGGGATGGCATTAAAGCATGCGTTAAAAGAGTATGGTTACACGGTAGACGTTTATGGGAAGTGTGGAACTTTGAAGTGCCCTAGAAAATTTCCATCACATTGCAAATATATGTTGAAGAACGACTACTTCTTTTATATGTCGATGGAGAACTCTTTCGACAAGGACTATGTGACTGAGAAGCTCTTGACGGCGCTACAGAATGATGTTGTGCCTATTGTTTTTGGAGGAGCTAATTATACAAGGTGCGTACATTGAGCTGTTTATTTCTATAGTTTTCACTTCTACTACTCAGGCAATAAATATTTCTTCATTCCTTTATTCTAAAAACTAGGTACTTACAATTCTTTTCATTATGACTCCTGTGACACAGGTACCACCTAGCACGGGAGTCAGGGCTTCAAAAAATGTAACTCCTTTTTATATCAATAAAACTTTATTATTATTATTATTTAAACAAAAACTATAATATAATGTTCATATTTATCATAAGTATCTACTCTGTCACAAAAAAACCGGTCAAGTGTGAGTCGGAATCATGCACCGAAGGGATTCGTAGAAAAATGTAAGCATGTAACAACATATTTAAGGCTGCGAGCAATGTGCCCACTGCCACTTAAGTTCGGCAAGCTTTCGTGCTATGTTGATTAACCCGCCAGCACTCGCGCCTCAAGAAATTACATCAGCACTGGCGTGTAGAGCATTTTGCTCACGTTTATGAATGTCAATAAATGCAAGTTTTACCAAAAAATATTAATAAAAACATATTTCATCAGATAAAATACACATTCTTTATTGTACAAAACATATATTCAACACGTTAACAATATTAATCTCTTTTATTTTAATTAACAGCCATAGGATCTAATTTGCCAGTCTTCGAAGGTAGACCAGACAAAGTCATGTCGCCAAGCGATTCGTCGTGTCCCGGCATGATGTCTGGTGAAGCCGTACGGAGGACGGGTCTGAGCAGTTGTGTTGCGATGTGTGCCGGGTACGATTTGCCAAATGTTGTTGTGTCGGGAGTTTGGTCCTGGAGGGTAGCGGGATCCGAAGCACGGTGCTCCGCTGGCCGACCGCAGGTAGTTGGGGGCCCAAGTAGTGTGCCAGCCACACACGAAAGGCTGCCCCGCCAACTGCGAAAAATCCCAGGGTGGCCCCATCGTGCCGGTTGGCGACCGGACGAGAGGACCCGATGGCGATCCCTGGGGGGGTTCGGGCGTCCCCGCAGTCTCCAGATCAACCTCCCTTTGGCGCGGCATCGTTGGTAGTGTTGTTGGGTTTAGCATTGCTTCACCTCGCTCAACTGCCGTCTTCCTTCCTATTCACTCAATTTAAAATCAATGATGAAAAGTACAAATAAGAAAAGTAGGTGTGCACAGCGGGCGCACGTCCTCTCGGTTAAAGTGCACCTCTCAAACATTCGAGGTCTGCACTCCAATATCGATGCAGTCCACCACCACCTTGAGACTGAAAAGCCTCACCTACTTTTCTTGACGGAGACCCAGATCAGATGTCCGTCTGATGCGGCATACCTCAACTACCCGGGATACTCTTTGGAGCATCATTTCCTGCAGCGTGCTGGGGTCTGTGTGTATGTCCGCAATGACATCTGTTGCCGGCGTCTCCGTCACCTCGAAGACCCTCATCTATCGACCTTATGGCTGTTGGTTGACACTGGTGTAGACAAAATTGTCTACACCTGTGTCTACCGATCGCACAGCGGTGATCAGGAGACAACTCGGTTATTCGACCACCTCAGTGAGGCTGCTGACAATGCGCTGCATCGGCACCCTGACGCTCAGTTCGTCGCTCTGGGGGACTTCAACGCCTGCCACCAGGACTGGCTCTTCCCATACCAGAGGACCGACCACGCTGGGAGAGAAGCGCGAAACTTCGCGCTTTCTATGGGCCTTTCCCAGCTGGTAGAGCAAGCGACTAGGGTACCTGATGTAGTTGGCCACACAGCCAACTGTTTGGACCTTCTGCTGACCACTGATCCGGACAGATGTGTTGTAACAGTTTCCTCACCGTTGGGAACTTCAGACCACTGTCTGGTGAAGTCTGTGTCATCCTTCTCCCCTCCAGATCACGACTCTCGTGGTGAACGGAGATTGTGGCGATACAAGTCAGGAGATTGGGATGAGATGCGCCACTTCTTTGCTTCTTATCCTTGGCAACAGGTCTGCTTCTCTTCTGACAATCCGTCGAGCTGTGCGGACGCTATAACCGATGTGGTGCGTCAAGCTATGGAGTATTTTATCCCCTTCAGCGACGTGCCCGTCGGTGGCTCAGCTCGCCCATGGTTCAATGCCGATTGTGTCCAAGCTGAACAGCATAAGCACGCGGCATTTCTCACCTGGGTTGACGCTCGTGACCGCAGAGCTCCGGATCTAAGCTCAAAGAAGAGAGCCTTTAACCGTGCTGCCAAGTCCTACAAAAAGGCGCTTAAGAGGGCTCGCTTCGACCGTATTACCCATATTGGCAACAAGCTATCTGCGCAGCCATCCGGTAGCAGATCTTTTTGGTCCCTTGCCAAATCGGTCGAGGCGAACTTCTGTCGACCCACACTGCCTCCGCTGGTGAGGCCTGATGGAACACTGGCCCATACGGCGAGAGAGAAAGCAGGTCTCTTTGCATCTCTCTTTGCCCATAGTTCGCGTCTTGATACTGGAAGTGCTACTCCACCTAATTTACCTCATTGCGGAGCTTCAATGCCGGAGGTTCGCATTAGGAACAAGGAGGTCCTGAGAGCACTGTGTCGTCTGGACGTGAATAAGGCTAGTGGTCCAGATGGTATACCAGCAATTGTTCTTAAGGCATGTGCACCCGAGTTGTCTCCTGTATTGACGCGCCTGTATCGCCTCTCATTTGGGACTGGTATAGTGCCCAAGTCCTGGAAGTTTGCCAACGTGCAGCCCGTGCCCAAAAAGGGTAGTCGTGCCGATCCTACCAACTATCGGCCGAATTCGGTAACCTCCATACTCTGCAAGATTATGGAGCGTGTATTGAATTCGCGCCTCTTGGCTTACCTGGAAGGTAACGATCTCCTCAGTGACCGACAGTACGGTTTTCGGCGCAATCGGTCAACTGGGGACCTACTAGTGTATGCCACTCACTTGTGGGGCGAGGCCCTCGAGAAAAATGGGGAAGCGATTGCCGTCTCCCTTGATGTCTCGAAGGCCTTCGACCGGGTATGGCACGCTGGCCTTTTGAGTAAGCTTCCAGCGTACGGCGTTTCCGCTGGCCTGACTGGCTGGGTTAAAGACTTCCTGACTGAACGGTCCCTCCGAGTTGTTGTCGACGGATGCTCATCGGAGCCCATGTCGACCAATGGCGGTGTTCCTCAGGGGTCTGTTCTCTCTGCAACTCTGTTCCTGCTGCATATTAATGATCTGCTGATGCCCGGTATCTATGGGTATGCAGATGACAGCACAGTTGTGGAGAGATATCTGCCGGAAGCTCGGGCTAGTAAGGAAGCAATCTGGTCCGAAAGAGAGGCTATGGTAGAGCGTACGAGTGCTGCACTACAGGCAGTCTCCGAATGGGGCAAAGCCAATCTTGTAGCATTCAATGCCGCCAAAACACAGGCGTGTCTTTTCACCGCCAAAAGGAGCCCGTTCACCTTGGCTCCTACTTTTCAGAATGTATCCTTGGAGTGCACCAACCGCCTTCAGCTTTTGGGAGTAGAGATTTCCTCGAACCTTAACTTTGGGCGGTTCATTGAGTCCAAGGCCAGGGTGGCTGCTAGAAAACTTGGCGTTATCGCAAAGGTCCGGCGGTACTTCACACCGGGGCAGCTTCTAATGTTGTACAAAGCACAGGTCCGCTCGTGTGTGGAGTACTGCAGCCACATTTGGGCTGGTGCTGCGAAATGTCACCTGGATACTTTGGATTCAGTGGAGAGGCGTGCGAAGAGGCTGATTGGCGACCCAGACTTAACTCGAAACGGTCTCCAAAGCCTGGAGCACAGGCGTAGAGTAGCCAGCCTTTCGGTCTTCTGTAGGTTGCATTCTGGTGAGTGTGCAAGGGAATTGCATGATTTAATTCCCCCATCATCGTTCCACCATCGGACGACCCGTCGTACGGCGAGTTTCCACCCTTACGTTGTTGATACCACTGCGACCCGGACGAAGCGTTTCGCTTCCTCTTTTATACCGCGTACATCGAGGGACTGGAACAGTTTGCCAGCGACGGTGTTTCCGTCACATTACAATTTGAGTGTCTTCAAGGCTAGAGTGAATAGGTTCTTAATAAACTAGCGCGCTTTACCATCAATGATCGCATCACTGCTTACCATCAGGCGGGATTGCGGTCAAGCGCTTGTTTATAACTTATAAAAAAAAAAAAAGTCTTACGGAAAAAAATATACAAAAAAAAACCTTTTCAAAAAAATCTTAACTAAGTATAAAAAACTAATCTTCATTATATACGCGAGCTTTACAAGTATCACATAGTGTATAACCATCCTCGGCACATAAAAATTTTTGGCAGTAAATGCAGCTCTTTTTGGTTTTGCCATTTTTTCGTCTTCGGTAAACCGCGCAGATACCACTTGGTTTTTCTTCTTCTGGTAACTCAGATTCTGGTAGAAAACGTTTCAGGACTTGCTGAAGAGGATACGAAATATTTTGTAAAGTGTTTCTTTTTTAGATACATATACTGTCAGGCTGTGTTAGTTGCAAAGCTAGTTGCTTCAAGTGTCTCTGCGCATGATGATTATACCCGTATTTTCTTTGTAAATGATTTGACTGTTGATTCCGGCTATGTTAAGGATCGTGAAAAATAATCTCAGCGGCCATCTACATGCTACTCTTGCCACATAATACTCTTCTTTTAATCGATCCACAACAACAACACTTATTTTCGTTTTATTATAAAAGGTGATAATTTCGGGTCCCATTTGCCGGTGAAATTGAAGAAATCTCACCTTCTAGTTCCGATGGCGATTGTTCAGTATTAGTGGCATTATAACTATGTCACTGCCTCGATCGCTTTCAATACCATCGGCTCTGAAAGACAGGTCGAATGTCTTCTAAATCTTTCTTCATCAACCATACCAAAAATTCATCCCTTCGATTACGATCCATCTATAATAGAAATAAATAATTGATAACTATTTCAGTAATGCAAAATTATAATATTATATAAAATAAGCAGTAAATCTGTCACTATGATAAAAAATTAAGAAATCATGAGTAAAAAAATGTAGGTACTTACGTCGATACTCGCGCGATGAGCAAAACGCCGCCTGATGGTACACGGCGCAACAAACCACCTCGTCCGAGTTACTGGCGCGCATTGGAGAGAAGTGAACTGCATACAGGGGTAGGGGACGGAACAAAACCCAGCTACCAAAAGAACGATGTATGTACGAATGATTTTGACAAAATGGCGAGTGTTTTAAATTTACTGTGAGCAAAATGCTCATAGCGCGAGTGCTCGCGGGTTAATTTGGTTTTCCTAAGGATCTTTTCATTTCAGATTCCATCATGCAGGGCCTCTCCAATCGTAGCTCTCTCCATTTCCCTTTGGGTGAATATTAAGTCTTCTAATAAGGCACATTGTGCTGTGAGCGACCACGTTTTACTGCCTTATTAGGTCATCAACGACAACACGCACTGGTTTGACTTTCATCTCTAAACACTGCGGTATGTGGTACGAGAAGATATTGCGTAGCTTTCCTATCGCTGCCCAGCCGAGTTAAATTCAATGATTGACAAACTTGGATCTACGCAGCTGGACAATTTGCTCTAATTAAAGAAACATAATTATATAGTTCTCCGCTACTTCGAGATATGGCCTTTCTGTTGAGACTATCTATCTCAACTCCACAACTCATTTACTGGATAATATGATACCCCTTAGTAAAACTGGTTGTCAGATTTTCGGGCTATCAATCAAAGATTGAAAACCAGAACCAACGGAATAACGTGCTTCCATAGTCGTCATTCATAGACCAATTTCAGCAAGCATAGAAAGATAATTGCTGAAACTGTGTCATCAACATCATCATCATCTATTATCGTCCCACTGCTGGGCACAAGCTCTTACAGAGAAGGATTGAGCGTTATCACCACGCTTTCTCAATGCGGGTTGGCAATTTCAGACTTAGAGTCCAGGTTTCCTCAAGATGTTTTCCTTTACCTTGTAATCAGACATTGGGACTGTGTCATTATTCTTGTTTAATCACAAATCGTAAAATATCGTTTCATCAAATTAAAAAGGCAATTTTCTTTACAGATTTCTTCCCCCGGGGTCATACATCGACGGCAGAAGGCATCACGTTACTAAACTGGCAGCCATGATGAACAAATTGATGCACTCCCCACAAGAATACAGTCGGTATTTTAGGTGGAAGCACCATTACATGTATTATAACCCATCATCTTCTGAGAACGTTTGCGCTGTCTGTGAAGCCCTTCACGACAAGAAAATGATTCAAAAAACAAAAATTTATGACGAGTTCCGATACTGGTGGAACCCCCATTTTGAGACGCGATGTAATAATTTTTATTGAATTTGATGTCTTGTGTACTTCCTCTCTCCATAAACATCATCATTACTTTCTTTGCTCCCATTGCATGTGTGACATTGTACCGTGACAGCTGTTGACAGTCGTTGCTTGTTGGGCCCTGCTCCCTAATCGGCGTACACATTTCTGTCAAATGATTGCGACTAGTTGGCATCAGTAGGGATCGTTCAGAGCGCCCATTGGTCCGTTTGGTCCAAACGACCCCCACTAGTCGCAATCATTTGACAAAAATGTGTTCGCCGATTAGGGGGCTGGTCTGGAACTAACAACTGAAAACAGGCAAAAAGTTCATCATAATTATGTTTTGGCTCGTTTACTCTTAGTACTGGATCTAATAAGGGTGTCCTTGTTGCGTTATTATTTAGTGACACTGTATTAGTCTGTCTACGATGTAAAGTCAAGAATGTTGAATTGTATAATTATTAACAAGTTGAAAATTTAAATGCCAAGTATATTTAAATCACAACTTCCTTTTAAGCATTCCATAATTATATTACGAAATATCTACGGAATACTACTCTAATACGGAAAGTTGAAAGAGTGTCTAAATAGACACAAATGCATAAGAAGTAATTTTCTGGTTGTGTACGTAATGAAATTGACGCATCTGGTAGTACCGAAGAGAGAAGTCTTATATTATCTATTGTCCGGTTAGAAATAATTATTAGGTTTTGTAATAAATTGACAGGAGGACGCGTGTATGTAATATTGTTACTTAAATCAATAAAATTATTCGTCAGAAAGTCAAATAATATGCATGAGGAATAAATTATTTTATGACATTTAAATAGTGTAATTATTTATTGTACTTTTTGTGGCTCAGAGTGTGATTACCTACGATGTTATACTTTTTTTTTTTATTAGTTATAAACTAGTGCTTGACTGCAATCCCGTCTGATGGTAAGCGGTGATGCAATCGTTGATGGTAAAACGCACTAGCTTATTAAGCCTATTCACTCAAAAAAACTGAGTGAATAGGAAGGAAGACGGCAGTTGGGCGAGGTGATGCAATGTTTAACCCAACAACACGACCAACGATGCTGCGCCAGAGGATGATCTGGAGACCCTCCACGACCAAACTCCCGACACAACAACATTAGGCACGTCGTACCCGGTACACATCGCAACCCAACTGCTCAGACCCGTCTTCCGTACGGCTTCACCAGACATCATGCCGGAACACGACGAATCGCTTGGCGGCAAGACTTTGTCTGGTGGGTGGTAACTTATGCCGGCGGCTGATGTTGTTGCCTACCACCGAGATGTTATACTGATCAGTATAACATCGTAGCCAACTAGCCAATGATAACACAAGTAACGGTTAGAGCAATGGCTGAGCTATCGACTGCTGCAATGCGTGTGGCGGGTTCGATTCCCGCACGGAACAAATATTTTTATACAGCAGCACGATACAGGTAGTTGATCCGGGTCTGGCTGTTTTTGTGTGTGAGTTGAAATGTTTGTAAAGGCATCCATGATAATAGGAGTAATTCCTAGTGTTTAAAAAAACATGCTTTTAAAAAATATCAAACTAAAAAGTTAATAATAATTTTAAAAAGGCGCGAGGCGCTTTGTGCCATAATTTTTGTATATTAAGCGCCTGACACTTTTTTTAAAATTATTTTTACCTTTTTAGTTTGATATTTTTTAAAAGCATGTTATTTTAGTTTTTTAAACTATATTTATTTTCAACTTTTTAGATCGATATCCTTAAAAAAAAAAAAAAAAAAAAAACGGACGAACGAACGTATTGAAAACGGTGGGACATTTTACAGTAACGAGCCGCTCACTCGTAGTCCAAAGAGTAAGAGACGGACAAACAAACAAACAAGCAAGCAAGCACACATACAAGTGAAGCTAATAAAAAGCATGTACATCTTATGCAAAGCATAAGAGGTAGACAGTACTCTAATTAACTAACACGGCTCCCTCACTCAGTTGCCTGACAACTGGCGATAAGTTTTCAGGCAACTGAGTGAGAGATACTGAAAGTTAATAGCGACTGGCTACTGTTTTGGCAACCTTATTTTGCTGTAGAAGGTAGCCAGAAGTAGGAGATGGACCACCGAGGTGGATTTAGTCAGTAGGAGTTTGACTAACACCGCCACCCACCCCAGGGCGACAGACGTCCAAGAGGATTTTCCTGCCAGGAAAAAATAAAGGTAGCCAGAGGTAACCATGGCTACCTAGCCAGCAACGTCGCTTCTCTAGAACTAGGAATAGCATTTGCACGAATAATTTTATGTAAAAAACACTAGCAATTACGAAATTGGTTTCAAGGTACAGATTTTCGATTCCGGAAAATTTTGTATATCTGTAAACCCATAACATGTGTATTTAATACACATATGAATTGCAAAACGAAACACGTAGAACTACCCACCATAATGAGATAAAGATTCCGTCTGCAAACTAACCCTATATCAATGTATATGCGTATATATGTACCTACCAATATACATAGATACAGGGTTAGTTTGCCACGCCTTTAAGGATATCCTTAAAGGCGTGTATTCTATACATATATACATATAGAGGGTGCGTTTTTAACAAGGATCAATCAGCAGGTTTTGCTCCAATCTATACTTTGGGTGCTCTGGGGTCCCACCACCATCTTTGGGACCCAAGTCAACCCCACCTGCCAGACGGTGCACCTGCTGACTAACGAACGGGGCGCTGACGCCGGCTTTCCCTTCGGGGTTTAGTGGTCAGACGGCAGTCGCACTTATAATTAGCCAAATAAGCCAATCGACAATAGACAGAAGTATAAGAGCACAAGTCACGGCTAGGGCGCCGCCGCAAAACGGCGCGCAGGAGCCTCGCCCGACTCCTGTGACCTGTGGGCTAGGGCTACCGTGTCAGAGGCGGACACGGCTGAAGAAGCCAGCCCAAAGCAAGAAAATCCGTTTCGCATCGTGGAACGTTGGCACGCTAACTAGACGCGCGAGAGAACTGGCCGAGACTCTCCATAGGCGAAGGGTGGCCGTGGCGTTCCTGCAGGAGACTCGGTGGAAAGGCAGCAGATCCCGGCTTATTGGGAATGGCTACAAGCTGATCTACACGGGTGCACCTAGTGGGAGAAATGGGGTCGCCGTGGTGTTGTCTGACGAGCTCCAGGATGACGTCTTGGAGGTGAATCGCATCATTGATCGGCTAATCTCGGTGCGGGTGCTTGTCAATGGGGTAATAACCCACTTGATAAGTGCCTACGCTCCGCAGGTCGGGTGCGGTGACGCCGAAAGGACGTTGTTCTGGAGCCAGCTCGAAGGATTGCTTCGCGGGATCCCGTTATCCCAGGGAGTCGTTCTGGGTGGTGATTTGAACGGTCATGTGGGAGAGAAGTGTGACGGGTTTGAGCGTGTTCACGGTGGCTATGGGTACGGTAGCCGCAACGCGGAAGGGGACAACATTCTCCGAACGTGTGCGGCCGCTGACCTTGCAATCGTGAACACGTACTTCAAAAAGAAACCGGAGCACCTTGTCACCTACCGGAGCGGACGAAGTGCTACCCAGATCGACTTTCTACTAACTAGGAGGCACCACATCGGCAAAGTAGCCAACTGCAAAGTCATACCCGGTGAGAGTCTCACTGCACAACACTGTCTCCTTGTCATGGATCTCTGCGTAAAGGCTCAACGGAGACGTGTTGAGCACTGCCCGCGCCAGATCCGGTGGTGGCTGCTGGATGAAAACAGGTCCCAGGATTTCGCGTCGGTTATTGGTGACAAGTGCGCCGGTACCGAAGAACACTGGAACAGGATCCAGGCAGATACTGCTGGGGCGGCGCGGGTAGTGCTCGGCGTCTCCAAGGGCGGCCGCAAACGTGACAAGGAGACCTGGTGGTGGAACGACACAGTCCAGAGGGAGACTAAGGTGAAGAAAGCCCTCTTCAAAACGTGGCAAGCGACCGGATCCCCTGAAGATCGCGACGCATACAAAGACATACATACATATATCCAAGTGCCGCTGTGTAAAAGACCCTGCTGGCAACCTGCTATGCGAAGACCTCGCGGTGAAGGAGAGATGGCGCTCGTACTTCCACGAGCTGCTGAATAAGCAGCACCAAGAGGTGCAGACACCGGAACTCCCTCCAAATCTTGGATTAGTGCCCCCGATAACGCCTGAGGAAGTCCATACGGCTCTTCGTCGCATGGCGAATCGGAAAGCTGTCGGAGCTGATGGAGTCCCCATTGAGGCCTGGAAGGCGATGGGTCCTCGCGGTGTGGGCATGCTAACTAGCTTTCTGAACCGCGTGCTCCTGACCGGCAAAATCCCGAGCCAATGGAGGCTGAGTATTATTACTCCAGTCTTCAAAGGCAAGGGCTCGGTTCAGGAGTGTGGCAACTATCGCGGTATAAAGGTCATGTCCCACACCATGAAGATCTTTGAGAGGATTATAGACTCCCGGATCCGACAGGAGTGTGCTGTCTCGGAGTGTCAATATGGGTTTCGTCCAGGGTACGGAACCATGGATCCTATCTTTGAACTAAGGATCGCCATGGAGAGATACAGATCGAAGAACACGCCTCTGCATATGCTGTTTCTTGATATGCAGAAAGCCTTCGACTGTGTCCCTCGAGGGGTGATCTGGTGGGCACTGAGGTCCAAAGGGGGTACCTAGAAGCCTATGTTGACATAATTCGAGATATGTACCTCAATTCCGATTCCGTTGTTAGGACCGCTGTTGGTGACACTAAACCCTTCCCCGTCACCGTCGGAGTCCACCAAGGTTCCATCCTTAGTCCGTTTCTGTTCAGCGTGATATTAGACGTTTTGTCGGATAGCATCAGGGATTCACATGAGCAACCTCCTTGGTTGCTTATGTATGCTGACGATATCGCGCTGGCGGACGCGGACAGGAATCGGCTGATGCGGCGTGTGAATATGTGGAAGGACTCGCTCGAGAACGGAGGTCTGAAACTCAATGTGGCGAAGACCGTGTATATGGCTAGCAACACGACAGACCCCATGTCTGTGCGCATAGGCGGTGACAAGGTCGAGTGCACAGACCAGTTTAAATACTTGGGGTCTGTACTTCACGCGTCCGGCGACATTGATTGCGACGTCAGGGCACGTATTTCCGCAGCTTGGGCAAAATGGCGTGAGGTGACGGGTGTCATTTGTGACCCCAAAATGCTGGTTAAGCTTAAGGGGCAGGTCTATAAGACCATCATTAGACCTGTTCTCCTCTATGGCAGTGAGGCGTGGCCTGTGCTTGAGCGACACAAGCAGGAGCTGCGTGTCACGGAGATGAATATGCTACGGTGGATGTGTGGAGTTACGCGGAAGGACCGCATCAGGAACTCCCGCATCCGTGGCAGTCTTCATGTCCGTGACATAGCGGACAAACTGCAGGAGGGTCGCCTACGTTGGTACGGTCACGTCTTACGAAAACCGGTATGTTACGTGGGTCACAAATGTCTTGCCATGGCGCCTCCGCCGGGCCGGAGCAAGCGGGGTAAACCAAAGAAGTGTTGGCTTGACGTTGTAAGAGATGACATGCGTGCCAACAATCTCACACCACAGGATGCTAAAGATCGTGCGAAATGGAGGAAATGGAGAAAAAAAACGCGAAAGCCGCGGATGCAACCGGGATAAACGCTGAGATGATGATGATGATGATATACTAATATATAAAGCTGAAGAGTTTGTTTGTTTGTTTGAACGCGCTAATTTCAGGAACTATGGTCTGATTTGAAAAATTCGTTCTACGTTGGATAACCCTTTAATACAAGAAGACTTTAGATTATATAACATCATGCTACGACTAATAGGAAAAGAGTATATAAAAAAAAAAAACATATCAAATACTACGCGGGTGTAACCGCGTGGCGCAGCTAGCATTCTATATTACCGGCCGCAGTAACTAAGGGCTGTCATGCAAATGATCGCAGCGGGGTTTTACTTAAAAAACTTAGTAAAGGAATTATTTTGTATAGTTTTTTTTTTTTTTTTTTTTTTTTTAATTTTGGCAAAACTGGCGTGCCATTCCAGCTCATGTCAATCTCCTCGCGATGTTTTCCTTTACAGTTTTGAACGCAGTGGTGAAAAAAAAATTTACATGTAACGATTCTATTTTAGAAGAAGAACCAAAGTCACCGACATAGCTCTTCGAGTCGGAAAAATTAAGTTGCAGTGGGCAGGGTACATTGCTCGTACAACCGATGGCCGATGGGGCAGTAAGGTTCTGGACTGGCGGCCACGTACCGGAAGACGCAGCGTAGGGAGGCCCCCAACAAGGTGGATCGATGACCTGGTGAAGGTCGCGGGAAGCCGATGGATGCGGGCAGCATAAGACCGGTCAGCGTAGAAAGCCTTGGGGGAGGCCTTTATCCAGCAGTGGACATCTATGGGCTAAAAAAGAGAAGAGAGCAGATTCTATTTTATAATGATAAACTAGTGCTTGACTGCAATCCCGCCTGATGGTAAGCAGTGATGCAATCGTTGATGGTAAATCCCGCTAGTTTAATAAAACTGAGTAAATAGGAAGGAAGACGGCAGTTGAGCGAGGTGATGCAATATTAAACCAAATAACACAATCAACGATGCGACCAAACTCCCGACTCAACAACATTTGGCGCATCGTACTCGGCACGTAACACAACTGCTCAGACCCGTCTTCCCTACGGGCGCATTTACCCATTAAGGTAAACGGCCCAGTAACCGTTAAGTTAAGAACTTCGCCGAATTTGCATGAGCACTAGGCTAAAACTGGAAGACTTACAAAAATAAGTTTTACCTGACTGGTTAGATAATTTAATATACTTTTAGTATATTATGATTCTATTAAACTAGTATAAAATTTAATTAACTATAAAACAACAAAACTACAAAAAGGGCCAATTGTACCAGTACCCGGTAGAGTTGTACTAGTTAACGTTAAATTGTCCCGGTAACCGGTAATTTTTGCCGCGAAATTGTACTCTATTGCTTTACGTTAAAGTTCATAGAAATACAATATATTCAAATAAAATATTACTGAAAAACATTAGGGTCCGTATTTAACCAACAAATAAACACGATTTGTTTTAACTTTTTATAATGTATGTTTTATAAAGTACCCTATACCTATATAAAAAGAAACAAACAAACTCTGTCCGTCGTGGATTGTCATTCCTTCTTCGAGATGTGCCAATAGTCCATCACTTCTTTAAACCACGCCCTTAAATTGCTTTCCTGAACTATATAAGCACGGGTGTGCATCAGATTTTGAGACACTTGCTGGCCTACTACAGGCGGCAGCTTCAACCAAACGACCGAGTCTGCCATTATTAAAAGCATTTTCTCGCTTAGTTTTTTTAATAAATAAACTAACACTATCCAATAACTGCTCCTTAGTGACATTAAATTATTTATTTATTTATTTTACCATTTAATATATTAACAAAAAGAAAAAACAGAACAGATAAAAGGTACAGAGATGATTATGTCATAAAAAGTCTCTTTCGGCATACCTGCAATAAGACAGCGTGTAAAAAGTAAAGGACAGAAGACGTGCACTCTGGAGGAGTAGGAGTAGAAATCGGTAGAGTGGGGAGGCGACTTGAGAAGGTTTTTAAGATGCGACCTTTTGCTTTTTTATCGTGGATAAATCCGATAAAAAAAGTGTCTCCCTTATTTCGTCTGGGCATAAGGGAGGGTTATGTCGGCCTCCTACCATCTAAACGTCCACTATTCCTTCCAGTGCCATGAGTCGGGGACCCGGCAGATACTTGTACATTCGCCCCACACACGTGGGGTCCAAGTGCGGCCGATCCCTCGACCACACATCCTTCCACTAAACTGCGCATACTGCATGTCACGCTCGAGCGACGATACGGCCCCAATTTCGTCGCCCGCATGGTCCTTCTTATGGTGGCCAAAGATCGTGAAGTGCCCTTCGACGCCTGGCTACCCTTCTCATGCGAGTGGAGTGAGAGTCATGCTCTTTTTCCCTTTCTGCAGCCTCCATTGCATGCACTACCTTCTCGCAAAAAGAGGCCATAGCATCCCCCACGCTCCTTCCTTCTTCGCTTTCGACCATGAACTGTACTACGGCCGGGAGTGAGATATCTCCGGCACCAAGTGTCGCGACTATGGCACAGCGCTGTTGGGTCCAAGCTGAGCTTTCCTCCAGCCTAGGTGGCGCTTTGTGCTCAATTATTAAAAAAAAAGTCATATGATGTATTCTCATCCAAAAAAAGTCCACATTGAGCGGAGCGGAAGGGTGAGGGTCTGTTTTAACCCACCCGTGTCCCTTCATTTGCCTGTGCTCCAGGGTATCTCTTATTATGGCGGCACACTCAGCAAGCAAGTCAGCTCGAAGGTTTTTACGGCACCAGAAGTTTGAAAACATGGAATGAGTTAGATCTTTCGAAAAATAATTGAAGGTAGATAAATATGCAAAATAATTACCTTAAAATAATAATAATCTCCAGAAAGATTCAATTATGGCAAATCAATATTTAGTACTTATTAAAAACCAGCCCATGAATACAGGTAAAGTCACACGCAAATGCTAGCAATATATATATATATATTCAAAATGTACAAGTAAAGCGCTTTCAAATGATACCAAACACGGCATATTTATCTTAACTTTATTTTTTTACTCTGTATGTTTTGTCCGCTAGAGGGCGCCACAGTAGATTTTGTGAAACCCCATATAGCCTATAACCAGCAGACAATTAAGACGCTTCTAATGATATTTCATTTGTCGAATTCTGATAAGTAGTTTAGAAGTTACGAGGGAACAGATGAACATACATACATACATATATACATACATACATAGCCTGTCAAAATCATAACCCTCCTTTTGCTTTGCCGTAGTCGGGTAATGAAATAGCCAAGAGCTTTTCGCCCTTGCTTCAGTTTCAGCTAGGAACTACCATTTTCTCCATGGTACTCCAAACAGTACGGTATACTACCATATATCGTACTGTTTGGAGTACCGTACGGTATATCGTACCAATACTACCATATACCGTACTGTTTGGAGTACCATGGAGCAAATGGTAGGTATACCACGGTGTACGTTGCATGACAAAATACTTGGCCACTATGCTGTTAAATCCCAAAACCATGTTTAAATAATTAAATTACCATCTGCTAAGAAATAAACGTGTTTAATTTTTTGATTTCCAAAACAAATTATTCACAGTAGGCTAGTCGCAGTAGGCTTTTTTATATACTTCACAGCTGATTCAAGAAAAGCTTGTAACGCAACCAGTACAAAAAGTGGTAAACCATACAAAAAAACGCAACTAAATTTACGTGGTACCAAAACAAACTAAATGTCTAGTAACTACATCCTTTTGATTCAAAGGAAAATAATGCTTAATTCAAGACAATAAGGACTATAAACGGATTTAAATGCAGCTGTTAAGGCATGCCCCAGTATCCGGCAGAAAATATTTAATATAATCTACAGTTTCAAAGGAAAATGAGATCTATTCCAAAGCAATAAGAATAGAATAACGGGTTTTGGTGCAACGTATGTAACTGGTTTGATAGTGTACCAATATCCGGTAAAAATCGCACATTTTTACCGGGTACTAGGTCAAGTAGGGGTTTGAGTGTACCAATAGATGTAACATGTAAAATTATTTACTTAAATCGTTAAATAATATACACAATTTATTAAAAAAATTAACACTTTTACCTTAATTTTATTCGTCGAAGTATGGCTAGATAATTTCTGCGACCGGGTGGGTTCGTAGTTCACTGACAGAACTTTGTACTTATAGATAATTTTACTATACCATACTTTTATTTTCTCACAGTTTTTACATTATTAAACTTTTTGGTGAGTGTCGTCATCAGAATTGTATAAAATAGTACCAAGAATAAATTGCTATGTGCAAATTTGAATTTAGTTTTGCTAGAAAGACGCTAATATTAAAAAACTAACTAGTTAACGGCTACCGGGACATTAACGGAAATAGGTACTCTTACCTTATACGTTTATCTATCAAGTACATATATCGTATCCTATACTAATACATAAAGCTGAAGAGTTTGTTTGTTTGTTTGAAAGCGCTAATCTCAGGAACCACTAGTCCGCTTTGAAAAAATCTTTTTGCGTTTGATAGCCCATTAACCCAGGAAGGCTTTAGGCTATATAATATCACGCTGCGACCAATAGGAGCGGAGCATAATAACTAACCACATCGCCGGCGAGGACATCAACCTATACGCCATCTACAAGCCGCCCGCAGCTCGCCTGGACCTACTGGAGCTGCGGACACTACTGACACCAGCTAACGGGAATGGCACCCTCCTCGCCGGCGACTTCAATTGTAAGCACCCAGCGTGGAACTCCATGACCAGGAACGCAGAGGGGAGCCGGCTCTTCGCGGACGCGGAAGCCTTCGGCTATACGGTGTCCGGCCCGGAGACGCCGACACATTACCCCGACGCGGCAAGATACATGCCGGACGTGCTGGACATCGTAGTCCACCGGGGGCTAGACTGCCAGATCACCCAGCAGGTGATCGACGACGAGCTCCAGTCGGATCACCACCCGGTACTCGTCGTCATCTCGGGTGTGCCGACCCGACTGAAGCCACTAGCGCCACGTCGACTCACGGACTGGACGAAGTTCGTGGGAGAGATGGAGACCACCACGCCGACTCGGCCTATCACCAGCCCCGCGGACGTGGACCAGACGGCGGAGGACATCACTGCTTGCATCCAGAGCGCCTTGGAAGCGGCGACGAGCACGCAGCCGCAGGGGAGAGTGCTACTGCCGCCCCTGCCGGCGCACATCCGCTCGATGATCGCCGTGAAGAGGCGTTTACGCAAGCAGTGGCAACAATTGAGATGTCCTACACTCAAGAAGGAGTTAAACCGCCTCGCGGGGAAGGTCAAGGCCGAACTGCAGGCGCACAACATCGCGGGCTGGGAGGATAGAATAGAGGCGGCCACAGACAGCTGGCCGTCGATTCACAAGCTGTGTCGGCAGCTCACACATACCCCAGCCCCAGTGCGGCCGCTGCAAGACAGCGACGGGGCGCTGAAATATGTAGCAGAGGACCGGGCGAAGGTCTTCGCGGAACACCTGGAGCGTCAGTTCCGCCCGAACCCGACCAGCGACACCGACCATGTCGCAGCGGTTGAGAAACACCTTGGAGACTACTTCGCTGCGCCGATAGCTCCAGATGAAGACCCTATCTTCTTCTCGCCTGGGGCAGTCAGACGCGCCATCCTCAGGACGAAGCCAAGGAAGGCCCCCGGCGCCGACGGCATCACCAACGCAGTGCTGCGCCGCCTGCCATACCGTACGGTCGCAGCGCTGGCGCGCCTGTTTACGGCGATACTGCGTACGGGGGTTTTTCCGGCCTCGTGGAAGGAAGGGCGCGTCATTATGCTGCCCAAGGCGGGAAAGAACATCCTGAAGCCTGAGAGCTATCGGCCGATTACTCTGCTGCCGACAGTCTCCAAGGTGTTCGAGAGTCTCCTGCTGCGACATCTCCAGAAGCACCTCACGCCACGCCCGGAGCAATTCGGGTTTAGGGCGGACCACAGCACGACGCTCCAGCTGTCGAGGGTACTGCACGACCTCACAGCCGCATACAACAAGAGGGAGTACTCGGTGGCAGTATTCCTGGACATGGAGAAGGCCTTCGACCGTGTGTGGCACGAAGGCCTGACGTACAAGCTGGCCACGACAGGCGCGCCCCGTCGCATTGTCAAGGTGGTCTCCTCTTTTCTCTCCCACAGATCCTTCCGAGTGGCGGTGGAAGGGGCGCTCTCCAGTGCCCACCCGGTGCACGCGGGTGTGCCACAGGGCAGCTGCCTGTCGCCGGCGTGTTACTCACTCTACACCGACGACATCCCCACGACGCAGGAAGTGACGCTCGCGCTGTATGCAGACGACGCCGCGTACTTCACCTCGTCGCTCAATGCGAGGTACGCGGCCGTCAAAATGCAGCGCGCCCTAGAGCTCCTTCCCGACTGGCTGTCAAAGTGGCGGCTGTCGGTGAACGTGGGTAAGACGCAGGCGATAGTCACGCGCCAAGCGCCCCTCCCGCCACCCCTGCAGCTACAAGGAGCCGACGTCGCGTGGTCGCCCCGGGTCAAGTACCTAGGGGTCACCATTGACCGTCGGCTCACGATGGGGTCCCACGTCCGCTCTGTAGTCGCCAAAGGTAGGGTTGCCCGCACCTTACTTCGACCAGTGCTCTCATCCGGCCTCCCGGTGCGCGTCAAGCTGGGCGTGTACAAGGCGTACATACGCTCAGTATTGACGTACGCCGCACCTGCCTGGTTCGCCCTCACGAGCGAGTCGAGCCGAAGGCTGCTCCGCACGCAACAGAACCTTGCGTTGCGGACCATTGTTGACGCCCCTCGTTTCGTGAGGAACGACGTCATCCATCGCGACCTCCGGGTTGAGAGCCTGGACGAATTCGTGCGGCAACTCGCCAAACGGATGTTCGCGCGTGCCGACGCCTCTGCTTGGCCCCATGTCAAGCACCTGGCGCCCTGGCACGCGCGTCCCCCGGATGCGAAGCCCCTACCCCGCGACCTGACAGCGGACGACGACCCCATCGCACCGGACTGGACTCCCAGGTGAGCTGCACCCGGCTACACGCAGCCCACCTGCACACTGAACTCCTACATTTATATACAATCACTCGTCGCGTAGCTCGTGCTAGGTTAATATAGGCGAGTTGCGCGGCGAACAGTCATTAAACTCCACAGACGCTATACACATACGCGTATGCGCAGCGCGGGCAGCGGTACGCGTTGACACTGGGCGGTGTTACAAATACAACACAATGCCGCCCACACTCATACATAACTACCCCTTAGCCCGAAAGGAATCCGTACATAGCTGGGGACTGGACGGGCGGGGGTAATTACACCCTATTCTGTAGGAGCGTCGAGTCGGCACCACCTGTCGCTGGTCGTCCTCTGCTGGGCTTCCCCCAGGGCAACTGGGGGTCTCACCTGGCAGGGACTGACCGCCGGGGTGCCGTGAAGAAAGCAGGCCGTGAGTGGGTCCTGTGACGCGCCTACAGAAATACACATCGCAACTATTCACAAGACGTGCGCAACTCACGCACGTCATAAGGCTCACAGGCCATTGTCAGCCGAAAATAGTGAGGGGTCCGCAGTGGCGGACCAATAAACTTGACCCCGCGTCCAGGGGGCTAAAGCCCTAGGAGACGCTCGCCACGCCCCCTTGCGGGGGCGTCGCGATTACTACACAGTTTATAGCCGCTTGTTGTAGTATATCTACCAAACGTATCATGCTGCTAAGATTTATAAATAAAAACAAAATATTGGCTACTTTAATGATCCAGTCAGAACACATCCTGTACACATACAGTATATTACGTTAACCATTGTTTGTTCGGCTAAACGAACCGAATGCCGGACAAACTACGAAACAAAGTTACGTTAGCGAAGGGTTAATAACGAAGATAGTATTTTTAACCGACTTCAAAAAGACGGAGGCTGTCAATTCGACTGTTCTTTCTTTTTCTGTAAAATATGTTACGCGACGTATCCGGCAATTTTAGACTAATTTCCGTAGTTTTACGAACTTTGCTTGTTGGCCAGTTAGCATCGATCTATAACGATGCATTTTGGAGAGTGTGCTAGGTAATCACATGATTTAATTCCCCCTTCTCCGTTCCACCATCGGACGACCCGTCGTACGGCGAGTTTCCATCCTTACATTGTTGACACCACAACGATCCGAACGAAGCGTTTTGCCTCGTCTTTTATACCGTGTACTCCGAGCGCTCTTAATAAACTAGCGCGCTTTGCCATCAACGATTTCAGCACTGCTTACCATCAGGCGGGATTTCGGTCAGCTTATAATAATAAAAAAAAAAAACAATTTTGCATGCGCTCTCGCTCCGGAACATGGCCTGGACCAGGGCCGGACGCGAGAGATCACCGCCGATCGCAGTCACGCGGACACGGCGGTGCTCCACCCTAGCCAGGCAGACCTCCACCGTATGCTCCACCGTGTCCTCAGGGCGATCCCCATAGTGGTGATACCCTAGCGTTTCCTCCTGCCTTATACGGAACAGAAACCTAACGAAACAGCCGTGTCCGGTGAGGATCTGCGTCAGGCACAAGGTGAGGGCGCCGTGGCGCCTCTCTAGCCAGTCCTCAAAGAGGGGACTTACCACCGCCAATATGGCATGCCCAAAGTGTTGTTAGCTTCAAAGTCGTAATAGCTCAATAATGTCGTAATGGCTCAGAGTTGGTCCAGCTCCACAGGGGCTAAACTTAACATATTCAGGAACATTGTTGGAGCTGCTGAACATTGGAAAACACTATCTTTGCATTGCATGAATTCAATTTTTATTATTGTACTAGCTGTGTCCCGCGGTTTCACCCGCGTAAGCTTCGAACCGAAAGAGCTCAGTTGATATAAAATAAGCGCCTGTTAAAATAAGTACAGCAATATGTACGTCCGCGTTTGCTCCCGTTTTCACAACATTTTTTGTTCCTGCTCTGCTCCTATTGGTCATAGCGGGATGTTTTATAGCCTATGTCCTTTATCAGGCTCTAGACTAGGCGTGAAATCCGGACAAACAGACAGACAGAGATGCTTTCACATTTATAATATTAGTATGGATAATTGCATAACACACGTATGAGTAATATGTATTTGCTGTATAGCTACTATTTACTGAGCACGTCTTTCATTGACTTGAACGTGGTCTGGCTGCTGAGAGTATGTCATGCTCACTCTAATGACTCGCTAGTGGTGGCGCGTGTGTTGGAACATTGGGTTTCCTTCAAAGTGTTTGAGTTGAATGGTGCTGATACATACGTCATGTTCGTGAACGGGAGCCATTATTAGGGGACTGGTCATATATTATCTGCCATGGCTTATTTAGATGCGTAATATACTATTACAATTAATGTGAATCATTGTGAAGCATAATTATTATTAATCCATTTCTCCATATGCCAGAAAAACTGTTTGCGCAACAACGAAAATGACGCAGTGAATATTGTTGAATTGTCATTATGAATATGAATTGGGATGCTTCAGTGGCGTCTTTGTGCGTTTACTGAGTTCCAATCAGTGGTTTTCTTAGCCCATTTGTCATCTGACATGCAGCAAACTCAAGTCAAGTCGTGGTGGTGTCGTTAAAACACCAGCCTCTCAAGTACGAGTGCGCGGGTTCGATTCCAGGTCAGGTAAGTACCAATGTAACTTTTCTAAAGTTATATGTACTTTCTAAGTATATCTTGGACACCAATGACTGAAGGTGAAGGAAAACATGTTGAAGAAACCTGGACTTTGGGTCTGAAATCGCCAACCCGCATTGAGCACGCGTTGTGATTACGCACAATCTTTCTCTGTATGAGAGGAGACCTGTTCCCAGCAGTGAGACGATAAAAAGGTTGATGATGATGCAGCAAACATGTCCGGCCCAGTACCGCACTACTTAGGTAACGTCTGTGATCTTGGTTTTAGCGCGTAGTGTTGCTAATTAATATTAGAGCAAATTCACTATATATGGAATACCATTTTTTTAAGGCTATAGAATCTTCTTCAGTTTAATTTCTTTTGTTTAAAAAAAATGATTTAGATAAATTACAGACGGAAGTCATGAATTCAGTAGTCTTAAACCCAAATAGTGAAGAAGCGTATATTTTGTTTAAACTATTATCATTAAAGTAATGATGTTGTGATTGTGTGGTGATGTAGTTTTTTTTTTTTTAATAAATTATATACTTACTAGCACCGACGCAAACCGCAATCCCGGCTACTGATAAGCAGTGATGTAATAAAATAGTAACGCGCTAATTGTCTGTCAAATTAATCTATACTAATATATTTATAAACCTGAAGAGTTTGTTTGTTTGAACGCGCTAATCTCAGGAACTACGGGTCCGGTTTGAAAAATTCTTTTTGCGTTAGATAGCCCATTAATTCAGGAAGGCTTTAGGCTATATAACATTACGCTGCGACCAATAAGAGCGGAGCATAACCAACTCCACGCGAACTAAGTCGCTGGCGGCCACTAGTCAGTCACACATTTATAAGTTAGCATTATTAACAGTATATTAGGTATAAATAATAGGTAACAGCATCTGATCAAATATATTAGTTATCAAATTAAAATCTAACTTAAAAACCAATATCAGAAAGGAGTAACCAAATATGGATTAGGTAGGCCTCTATGAACCAAATGGAGCAGAAGATAGTCGTGTGTGCATTTCATCCTATTCCAGATTTCCATATTAGTGACTCCATTACATTTTCCTGATAAACGGTACATAATACTATAATTTCTTGACCTTTTTTTAAACAAACTTATTACAACAATGTGTTTTTCCAATATTTTAATAATTGCATTTTCGTTAATTCACTTTACAACACCTAACATCATCTGCGTAGTAGCTAAGCGCCACGTGACTTGGGTACAAAACAGGGTTCTTAACGAATGCTCTCAAAAGAGATCGTATAGATTACCTAATCCTGTTTCCCATTGTGACTCTGTATTTGGGATACGATGCACGTTTCTCTACGTACCTATGAGCACCGGAACCTTTGGATAAACTTCTTAATGGTGTTACATTGACACCTTTTCGAATACAAGAGATTATCCGTTGCCGACATGTCGAAAATATATTAATACTTTACAAGGACTATAATGAGAGGGACTTAAAAGGCTAAATAAAAAAACCATTATAATAATAAAATAAACAGCTGCACGGGTTGAATGAAATACTTTTTTTTGGTGTGGATGGGAAACCATCAAATGACTTCTTCCGCTTTTGGCTAAACAGAAGTCAGACTTTTACTAACTAAAAGCAAAGGGACAGGGGTGGGCCCTGTCCCTTTGCTTGCCTGTGCGCCAGGGCCACGGTTTCTCTTTTGACCAACCTGCAACCCTGACCCAGGCATCGGTCTTTTTGGATCTCGTCACGATGTGCTCACATCTCTTTGGGGCGCGCGTGAAACACAACGCACCGTTGACTTGGACCTGGTCCTTACCGGGCGACGAGCTGCCCACTGCTCACTGCCCGAAAGCCCTCGCACATGGTGACCGGGAGTTGGATGTTGTTCTTCAGACCAGCGTCTTCTGTGGCAGGCGTGCGGGTGCTGAGATTCCCGCTCCCTCGCGCGCTGCATCTTCTTCATTACCAGCATAACTGCTTCGCCGAAGGAGGTGACGGCCTGCCATGCATTCTCGCTCCGGACCATCGCCTGGACCAGGGACGGACGCGAGAGATTGCCGCCGATCACCGCCACAAGGACACGGCGGTGCTCCGCCAAAGCCGGACAGACATCCACCGTGTTCTCAGGGCGATCCACACAGTATCTAGTGACATCCTGGCGTTTCCTCCCGCCTTATCTGGAACAGGAACGTTATGTCGCCATGGAGCCTCTCTAGCCACTCCTCAAAAAGGGGAACTTACCGCCGCTATTGTGGCGTGCCCAATGATCAGTACCGTAATTGCGTAACAAACTCAAATCGATTCACATTACTCTCAATGTGAATCAATTTGAAGCTTATTGCTAATCGATTGCTCCATATTTTCGAAAAATGCGCTTGCTTAACAACGTAAACATCGCAATGAATATTGTCGAACTGTCAAAATGAAACCCATTGCTGCTGATAGTACGTTACGCAATCACCTTGCTAAGCCCCAATTCAATTATTATTTCCCGTGTCATTTTACCACGTAGGATCGTCAAGCGTGATATTTTGACAGTTCTAACCACACGGTCGGTAGCACATGCCGTCGTAGTGATAAGGAAGCATTATGTCCCGATGTGCTAAAGAGTAGTGGAAAAGTATTGTACATATTTTGCTTCTCCCGATAACGTTTGTTTTTTGGCGAATCTCCACTCAAGGCGGGCAAAAAAAAAGGATTTAGCCGACTTCCGGCCACCGTAGTGGCAATCTTGATGGCGAAAAGAAGCAGGCCCTGGTCGACGGCGCGTTGTGTACTCCAAACGCGACTCAAGAAGATGTAGGCAGACATAGCGACGGTATCTGCTAGGGCCTATGGTTGCCAGGGGCGAGGTTTGTTCGAAAGAGATGCCATATCCCCTGGTACAGGCAAATGTAGGAACATGGGTGTGTTATGGTTTTTGTCAGCAAAAGTTTAACTAGCCGTCAAGCTCCACCAAGATCAGAAGAAAAAAGCATAAAGCCGGCCCATAAAGGCAAGAAGCAAGCTTTGTTTTTCGTCCTTTAAAAATAATTTTGGAAACCCGTCTTTTAAGCCAGAGACAAAATCATCCCTTGTCGTTGATTCAAAATAAATTACCATCAAATCGGTCTGCATGCAAGTTTCGTGTCTGTTTTTCCATAATGTGATAACAAGCATGATTACTTACATCCTGTACGTATATATACAATACATATATACGTATCTTAATAGGATTTAAGTAAAGTTACTACATTTGTTACTCAACCATTTTTCTCGGTGGTAGGCCAACATCGGCTGCCGGCAGAAGTTACCACCCATTAGACAAAGTCTTGCCGCCAAGCGATTCGTCGTGTTCCGGCATGATGTCTGGTGAAGCCGTACGGAGGACGTGTCTGAGCAGTTGTGTTGCAATGTGTGGTGGGTACGATGCGCCAAATGTAGTTGTGTCGAGAGTTTGGTCGTGGAGAGTCTCCAGATTAATATCCCTCTAGCGCAGCATCGTTTGGTTGTGTTGGTCTTGGGTTTAACATTGCATCACCTCGCTCAACTGCCGTCATCCTTCCTATTCCTAAGTTTTTTAAGTGAATAGGCTTAGTTATCTAGTGCGCTTTACCATCAACGATTGCATCACTGCTTACCATCAGGCGGGCTTGCAGTCAAGCACTAGTTTATAATTATTTAAAAAAAAGAGCGATATTCACTCTGGCACCGCAAGGTATGCTCCGTGTAAAATTATTATTATGAATAAGAATCAGAATTTTTATTTGTAGAACATAGGACGTATACATGAAGGTTTTACAATTAGTTAAATGAGCGCTATGTTTTGCCGTGAAGGCGTACAAATATTGAGATCACAAAATCATTAAAAACTAAAAAATAAATAAAGTACTTAAAACAAATAAAATTCTCACAAAAAAAGAAAACTTACTATTTTACATTCACATAGAAATCTTTATATATTTAAGATTAAAGGAAACTTACATGCATGTAAACTATTTAAACACATCTCTTAAAAAATCTTCTAGAGAATAATAACATTTTCTTATTAATAGAGAGTGGATACTTTTTATGAAGTAATAATTCTATGTCTATGTTAAAAAAGGTATGCTAAGAAAAACCTTTATCATCCCTACTAATATTATAAATGCGAAAGTAACTCTGTCTGTCTGTTACGCCTTCACGTCTAAACCACTGAACTGATTTTATTGAAAGGGGAATGCCAAGTTGCCATAGTAATTTAGGCCCACTGTGCACACAAATTTAAAATAATGATAATAATAGGGGGCAATTGTAATAATTAATTAGTAAAAGAAATGCTTTACAAAAAACTTAGCATTTCAAAGTTATTTAAGATTCTTATATTCCATCAATACTGTTTATATCACGAGTCAAATAATACAAAATTCATTGTAGTTTCACATCTTTATTCATTTTGTTCATCATCATATATCACTAAAAATTGTGCCGGTGGAAAAATATTATTCTGATGCCGTGCCCATCCTAAGTACCATACTGTTATAACATGGGCACGTCATCCTACAGTGCGGAGGCCGACAATACAGTTACAGCAGAACTGCTGTATTGCTGCGTGGCCTGTGTTAGCAGTGCTGACTAAAACATAGGTACATGTAGTATACTGTGCCACTAACATAATAGCTAGCGATTCTGACCCTCGCCAGTGAACAGTTATGTCCAAATATATTGCCATTCAAGGTTCTATTTCTAGCATTAGTGCACACTTCAAAAATAATAATATAATATATTTAAATAGTATTCTATGTTCTATGTTATTCGTTTGGTTTCCGCACTCAGTCCCTCCAGCGGACCATTGTGCGTGTTTAAATAGTATAATATAATTAAATAGGCTGCAAGTGCAAATGTTCCTCTATGCTATCTCGGTACTTCTTTTTTTTTTTTTTTTTTATGGGACAAAACCCGCCACACTGTTCCCAACCCACTGCAACTCCTGAAAGCCAGAATCAACAGTGGAGACCGCCAGAAAACGCCGAGCAATGAAGCTCGACGAGTCCCGGAGAAACGTTTCAACTGTCTTGGGTCCCGCAACGAAATTAATCAGAAAAGAATAGCGGAGGAGTAAGAAAAAAGATATTTTTTCCACTTCCCTCCATAATAAGCAGGAGACAGAATAGAACTAGGCCAATCGGCACAAAGGGACATTATTGCAACTGGGAGAAGCCCAGATTGCCAAGCACCACGGAATAACATTTGATCAAGTTAATGGGTCCTAAGTAGGTATTTGCTGTTACAATTGATTCCAATAATAGGTATGGCAAAAGCGCCTGAACGCACGGAAATTAGTTCTAGTTTCAACAAGGTCCGTATAATAAACAACTCCGGATGTAACTTGTACACTATCCAACATAATATTGCGTTCATTCTGCCAAAGAATACACTCCCACAAGATGTGATGTGCGGACTGTTCAAATTCACAGTTCGATGTAGAACACTGACACAAAGGCGAAGGAACAAGTTTAAAAGAATACAGTTTACTTTTAAAGTTGCCATGACCTGTGAGAAATTGGGCAACGCAGTGGTCAACCTCCAGCCATGTCTTAGCCAGCCGATCGCCAACGGATGGAAAGAACAGATGGAGGTGCCGGCCCTTGATGGAATTATCCCACCTACTTTGCCATTCGGATAAGAGGTCCTCCCAGACGTCAGTCTGAGGTTTAAATAATCTAGAAATTCTATTGAGGTCGCGTTGTGTAACAAAGTTAGTGTCCATGGCCTCCCCCCTCGCGGAGTAGTACATTGAAGCACGTCGCTGTACTTCAAGATCGACTGGAAGTACACCTGCCAGAACGGGTAAGGCTTCAGTACTGACTGTTCTATACGCCTTGCATAAAAATATCAATGCCAAACGTTGGCTTTGAAGCAGTTTACGTCGCGCCGCCCCTATGCTGGCCCTATCGGCCCAAACAGGTGCACCGTAGCACATACATCCTAAGTAGGTAGCTCCATATATAGTTTTTAAAGTTAGGAATGATAGACCCCAAGTTGCTTTGGATATTCTAGTTAGGGCATAAAAGTTCCTTTTAGCTTTTTCGCCAACTATTTTATATGTTCGATAAATGAAAAATTCCTTTCTAAGACCATACCAAGGTAGCATACGGATTGCTGTTTTTTAACGGGAACGTTATTAAATTTAATAGTAGGCAATGATTTAAGATTACCTTTTAGTAGAAGTTGATAGGTTTTATGCGGCGCAAACGCTAGGCGGTTACGATCACCCCACTGAGATATTAGATTTAGGCAAGTATGGGCCAAGTTCTCAAGTCCGGCTCGGGTACTTGATTGAATGAGCAGTAGGCCATCGTCCGCGTAACCAGTAAGTGAACAGCCGCAAGGAAGCGGGATCGCGAGAAAATCATCAAAACCCAAATTCCATAAATAAGGACCGACAACTGAACCCTGAGGACATCCCATGGTTAGTGCTTTAGTACTAGAAAAATGACCGAGCTTAAGTACCGCGGAACCGTTTATAAAGTACGAGTAAACGAGATTATATATGTTTCTATAGCAACCGCGGTTTTTTAATTTTAACAACAGCATAGGCCACCAAGCGTTATCAAAAGCCCCAGAAATATCCAAAAAGATACCAATCACGTACTTGTGTTCCGACTGGTTAACGGTTCTTCTGACAGAAAGCGCCGCGTCGACTGTTGATTTACCGATGGTGAAGCCATATTGATTACTATGAAATTTTGGACCGTTCGGTAGTAACCGTGGAACGATGAGGCGCTCAAGAAGTTTCCCCAAAGATGGTAGAAGCGTGATAGGCCGATATGACTTCGGATCATCCGGTGGTTTATCACCACACTTTGGTATTATTCGTATGAAACCGCGTCGCCATTTACGAGGAAAAACGCCTTCAGCAATGCATCGGTTATATACAGTTAAGATGGCATCACCCGCTGTTTTACACGCTTCTTTAATCATCCTATTAGATATTTTATCTTCCCCTGATGATTTGTTGACCGGTAGTTTTCTAACAATATTTATAAATTCGTCATTAGATGGTACGTCTGACATTGGTGATTCAGGTGGCACAGGAGCCCACGCTCGAATCTCGGTACTTCTGTAGGAATTTTCTCAAATTGCTGTTTGGAAAATCCTAAATAATACTGAACAATATGATTTGCCAAAGTCTGAATGTTGTCAAAATCTAAATATCATAGCATTATCATATTATCTTTCTGTAAAGAGAGTAGTTCTTCCATTTGTTCAGAGCTAAATGTTCTAATAGGATTCAATATTGATTACAACAATTAATACCGGTCAAGTGATATGAGCAGATTCTACAATCTGAAGGCACATAGTAATTATATATAATATCAAAGTAAACTTACGCGTAGTGATACTAGGACTAAAAGTCTTTCAACACCGTTACAATCAGGGAAAAAACAATGCCATTGTGTACTTGGGGCCCGTATGTAATTTGGCAGTATTATTTGATCACTGGTATGTATATCTGCATTTCTCTCTTCTGCTTGGGTAGAAGTCACAGTGCATGCCTCAGATTCTAGAGAAGGACTATGTCTTGTTGCTTCAGGTTCACATTCTTAAGCAAAAAGTATAACAGAGAAGTGTTGTTCTTATTAACTGCAACAAAAGTAAACAGTTGGTGTAAAGAAATATTATACCAAATTATTTTGTGTTTTTAGTTAGACAATCATAAAAAAGATGAGTAAAGTTTTAAAGTTAGCTCTTAAAATACGTCTAGAATAGTATTGTTATATAAGATTTCTAATAAATACGTAAGTAAATTATATTTACCTGACCAATCCATCATTGTATAAGACATCGAACTTCAGCGATTTCCAAAGAATATCTTCACATTCTGGATATATTCAAACCGCCGTTTACACAACGTAGGTTTTTCGGACTTTTTCGCCAGCTGACAGTGCCAAGTAAGACTTTGACATAACAAAAGCAAGTTGCCATAACAAGTATTTATATATTTTTCGAAAAGGTCGATTTATAGATATACATATTTCTTTATTAATAGTAATTGGAAAAATAATAATTATTAAAGGAGATTTTTGTTAATTAATAAATGTTTGCTTAGAAGAAAATGACCGGTAATTAATAATAAACGAAAACTGATTATTCGGATTAATACCTGCCAACATTTTTTTTGTAAAGGCAACATTTTGAGCTCATGTTTTATTCAATAGTCAGTTCAAGTTCCATTAGTTTAGTCGGTTTAATGCTTAATATTTTTGAAAAACTGTTGCTGCATTGCTTAGACTAATGAGTACGTGGAAGATATTTGAAAAATATAAACATATTTTTTTTGTAAAACCAAATCCCTGTGCACGTCTGGGCCTAAACCTGGCATTCCCCTTTGTTACATAGATAGAGTTGAGCTTGAGAAATAACATAGAATAGTTTAGATTCCGGACTTTTGAAGAGTTCTCTTGGAAACGCGATATAATCGAACTCGACGCGGGCGACGTCGCTGGCGGAAAACTAGTACTCCAATAAAACAACATCATACAACTACAAGAAAAGGATTATCAACTTTTTTTGGGATGAAAAATTAACAAATAACTCTTCCCGCTTTAGGCTTTGGCAAAGTGGGAGGCCAGACTTTTACTGACTAAAACCCACCCGTGGTCCTTCAGTTGCTTGTGCCAGGGGGCCACGGCAGCACCTGCAAAACCATTTTCTAGTGTATAATAACAATTGAATATTAAAAAAAAAAAAACAAAGATTGTCATACAGAAATACAAAAACATATGAAAACAATTACCTACTATTGTTAAAAATTTATAATAACTTAAAACTTACCAGCGCTCTTCCCATTTCCTAAAAAAAAAATGCTCCCTAAAAAATGGGTAAAAATGTAGCTGTGTCCAACAGGATCCTTAATTGATTCTATTGATTCATAAACAATAAGAGAGTGAGTTCAAGAAGGTGAGTACTTAATATGCTTATTTAGTTCATCATCACTTCTGACGAAAGACGTCCACTACTTAACATTGGCCTCCGACAAGTCCTTCCTTATAGTTTTGTGCCTCCCGCAGGTCCAGCGAAGTCTTGCATCCTTAACGACGTCATCGGTCCACCTATTTAGTTATCTCCCTTTCTAGTTATTTTAACATTATAGATTAAACCTATAATGTTAGTATTACACACTCAGTGAAAATTTCAAGTGTCTACTTAGTATGATACAAAAACATACGGCCCTATGAGCAGACAGACGGACGTGGACAGACCGACAATGAAAACTTAATAAAAAGATAAATTTTGGTTTCCTTCAGAAATACGGAACACTAAAAATCTAAACATCCTTGCACAAAATACCAGACTCCATTCTACAACATTCTCAATGAAAAATTGCATTTGCTCTCTTATAAAATATCTCATAATACTGGTAAGCATCGAGCAGTGGAATGTATGCCTCTGGCAGTCTCTCCGGCAAATATTTGATTACTAACCCCTGGGGCTCTCCGCATTTGATCCCCGACTAAACAATATTAGCTAACACAGACGATGTTATAGTTTTTCTTATAAAATTAGTTGGATAAATAAACCTGAGTAAAAGGATGTTTATTTTTTAATATAGTAAAGGTGTATAGAAGGCCAAATTAGATAACGAAACTCCGCAACCGTGATGGGTGTAGATCATTAAAAAACAAAAAGACTAAGAATGTATTCTCGGGTCAGTGACCACCGTGGTTGTTATCACTTGAAGTACGACTTCAGTAAAACTTCCGCCCTCCGTACGGCTTCACCAGACATCATGCCGTAACACGACGAATCGCTTGGCGGCAAGACCTTGTCTGATAAGTGATAGTGGAAAAAGGTTAAGTAGATGATGATTTGTGTAATTTATTCAAAGCACAAATTTCTTGATCTCAAGCTAATGCTAAAATATCTTCGTAATGTACTTACTTATTTTCGTCGCGTTTTATTACGTTTTTTACGAACATAATCTTGGGTGTATAGCACAATTGTTTGCTCAAAATACATCTTCTTTGTGACGTATCATATAATTATAATTTGATCGTTTACCTATTCGGGGTAATAGGCTTTATTTCGGCATTTCTTTTATTACTTTTTTCTTGCATTGTGAAACCTGGACTGTATGACATGACAAAACCTGGACTGTATTTGCCTTAGAGGCATTTGGTTGTATTTACCTACAGCTCGACCTAATGCTTCCAAGTTCGAAATTTAATTTTGAAACAGACGTTTTCGTTAGGCACCTAAAATTCAATAAATAACAAGAAAATAATTTTTTCCAGTAAAATTTGTTCCAAGAAAACTTTTGTAGAATTGTTGTATACGCCCCAAAACTCTCTTAAACAACATGCCATCAGTGCATTTGTACGAGTCTTCGTCTCCACGAACTAAAATTATTAATCGAATTGTTTCACTTTTAAGAATGAGGACTGAAAGGTGAGGCTTATATAAATATAACCATCAAATCTCTTTCTTATGGCGCTATATTAATAAATTTATTAAAATTCATAATTTTTCGTTACAGATATACAATATTTGGCGATTGGCACATTATAAATTCGCAAATGTAATCAGACGTCGCAGATACAGTGAGGTCGGGGTAAACTTCCAGAGCTGCCACTTGCCACAATTCTTAAGGCAATTGCGATATATCAAGTCTCTCTTTCCAGTCAGCTGCATGAGCTTGGCCTTCTCCCTCTTCTGGGTGCAACTTGCTTCCAGGCCAGATAAGCCTGCTACTGACAGTCTTGCAAAAGAGGTGCTTGTAAATGTCGGACGGAACTATAGATACAAGAATGACTATAGAAAACCGGATTAATTGCCGAAAGACTTTAAATTCATCTTACTCTGGACACAGAGTGACTATGCTCCCTTGTACTACCTCGGCAAAGGACAGGGAGCGTTCCTCGATAAAAACTGTTCGGTGATCGAATGCTACGTCACCTCGAACCGAAAGTTCTTCGGTGGTGACCTCACCAAATTCGATGCTATAGCCTTTAACGGACGAAATATGGAGACATCAGACTTGCCCAGTACTCGGTCTCGCCATCAATTTTACATATTATTCAATATGGAATCTGCTGGTAACTATCCTGTATGTGAAGCTCGATTCGATGGATTTTTCAATTGGACGTCGACTTATAGACTTGATTCAGATATACCCTATCCTTACATATTGATTCGAGATAATAAAAGTAAAATAGTGGGTCCAATGCAAAAAATGCGATGGAAAGAAAACGCCATGGCAACAGCTTATGATGAGTTAAATGATATAAATAGAATACAGAATAAAACTAAGGCAGCAGCATGGTTTGTGTCCAATTGTAAGACCAGAAGTGGGAGACACAATTTTGTGAAAGCATTGAAGAATGCGTTAAAAGAGTATGGTTATACGGTAGACGTTTAAGGGAAGTGTGGTACTTTGCAGTGCCCTAGAAATGTCTCATCGAATTGCAAATATCAGTTAAAGAATGACTACTTCTTTTATATGTCGATGGAGAACTCTTTCGACGAGGACTATGTGACTGAGAAACTGTTGACGACGCTACAGAATGATGTTGTGCCTATTGTTTTTGGTGGAGCTGATTATATAAGGTGTGGTTTTTTCAACGTAGTTGTCACTTCTACTAATCAAGTAACATTTCTTCATCCATTTGTTCTGAAAAAGAAAATAGGTACGACTTATGCTTTTCAAGATAAAAAATGATGTAATCTAAATTCCTGTGTCAACTAACATTACGTGTTTGTTGAGCATTCATTAAAATTCATGTGTTTATCTAAATAACTCAGTCAGTCGCAAAAAAACCGATCAAGTGCAAGTTGGACTCGCCCACTGAGGGTTCCATACAAATTTGATGGTATGTAACTACAAATTTACGGTTATGATGTTTTTTTTCCTTTGCTTCTGCTTCACAACATTGCTTCTTACCAAATTTCATGATTCTAATAAAGTCAAAGTATTTATTTAATCCATACTAATATCACAGTCTAAAAACCATACAGTCGTCCGACGAGGACGTCTAGACAGAGCAATCGTGCGCGGTGTGAGGGACGAGACGCGGGTAAGCGGTACCCGAGCTGCAAACAAAACGATGTTCGTAGCTCGGTATCTTTCTTTTTCTTTCTTTCTCTTATGGCTTCGCACGGTTTGTGCATTTAGCCAATGTCACGTAATGAATTATTCATGTCGAAAAAGACGGTCGCGCGGACCGAACACGGAGGAAGATTTGGTTCAAAGCCATGATGTGGCCACTATGCTACAATATTTCACTGTTATTTATGAATTATTCACTGAATGCACTTTTTACTACATAAATCACGCGTTTTTATTTAGTAAACGACACTATAAATAATTTAAAAGTCCAATGAAAAATGAGCGTGGCACTCATCTTAGCTTCCACCAAACGCCAAAACTCCAGCTCGGTATCTATCATTAAGGGCTAACAAGTGTTTGTTTTTTTATTTGTTTGTTTTATAATTTGACATGAGTGTTAATTTTGAGTATAATTGGGGTGCTTGTAATGAAGAAGCCATCTTTTTTGACATCCAAAATGGCGGACCTCATTTTTTTATAATTTAATATGGGTGTCAATTAAGTAAATATAATTGCGGTGCTTGTTACGATAAAGCTATCCTTTCTGAAATCCAAGATGGCGGACGCCAATTTAAATGTATATTAATATGATATGGGTGTTAATTCCGAGGTCGATTGGGGTGCTGGTTACGAAAATGCCATCTAAATAACTTAAATCTGTCTCGAGTTGTTCCCTTAGTAAAAATAGCAAATTAATTAAATATAATATAGCTATCGATGTTGATCTGCAATAAATAAATAATTTCATAAATATTGTTTATTTGTGACAACCCTGGCCGATGCGTTACTGTCTCGACGATATCGGCATTTTACACGAGATTAGAGGCGTCGACCTACTGTATGATTTTTATACTGTGCTAATATTATAAATGAGAAAGTATCTCTGTCTGTCTGTCCGGCTTTCACGCCAAAACCACTGAACCGATTGTAATGAAATTTTATACACCGATAGTCTAGAGCCTGAGAAAAGTCATAGGCTATATAACATCCCGCTATGACTAATAGGAGCAGAGCAGTAACAAATAATGTTGCGAAACGGGGGTGAAGGCGGGCGTACATATTGCTCCCGTTATTTTAATAGCCGCTTATTTTATATCAACTAAGCTGTAAACTGAATTCCACGCGGACGGAGTCGCGGGCAACAGCTAGTAACAATATAATAGTGTTGAATTTGAATAACATATTACATTTAAATTTTGATTGTTATAGTTTTGACAGCACTTGATGGCATTGGAATCCTGACTATTTTACCTATATTAATTTTAACCGACGGACAGATAGTCAGGTACGGAACCCTATAAAACAACTTTATCTTATGTATGTACTTTTTATAACTGGTGAGACGTGTGCGGATGTGTTCATCACTTTTAGTTTTTATCTGTATGAAGTATAGATAAGCCAAAGAATGTGGTACGACCAACTGCCTACAAAAAGTCTTATAAAATGATACAACAGTGAGAATCAGCACTGTTTATTCCTTAAAATAACTTAAGGCAGTCCCCCAAAACGCCCACCCTTCATCACTTCTTAGTGTTAACGGGGAAACACGTGCTTTGATAGACATAGGCCTCCTCGTAGACCTCCACTGCAACTAGTTCCGTGCTTCTAACATTCAGCGTGTTCCAGTGGCCTTCACAAGGTCGTCGTCGGTCCACTTTGTAGCAGGCTTCGGACGCTACGTATTCCGTTAAGCGGTCGTCTCTCCAGAATCTTTCAGCGCCATCGTCCATTTGTTTTACAAGCAATGTCAACCTTAAGTAGAAGTGAACAGTGCGCCTTTAGATGAGCATTTGTTTGGGCTATGTCGGGTACTTTGGTGTTCCCGCGGATTTTTTCACTTCAAATTCGATCACGCACGGAAAATCCAAGCATAGCCTTCTCCATTTCCCTTTGCGTGACTTTAAGCCTTTTCGTAAAGCCTATTGTGTTGTGACGACACGTACTGGCCAAAGACTTTCATGTTTAGATACTGCAGTACGTTGGACTAGAAGATGTTGCATAGGTTTCCAAACGCTGCACGCAGCTGCTAATTGATATCTTTCTTGAAGTTGGACCTACCCGACTGGACAGTTTGTTCCACGACTTCAAGACATGACTTTTCTGTTATTCCAAGTTCTATTTTAGCTGCTGAATTTCTGCAAATGTTCTGGCTGGACTAGACAACAAAACTATGTGGTTAAAGTCATACGATTTTGTACTTTGCTATCACTGATAACGGTCAGCTTGACCTTCTGTGCAAACGACTGTATTAGGGTTGGACTATTCTCCTATTCGTTGAATATTTTGCGAGACCATATGGTTACATTGTTTTGGCAAAGCAATATCTTTTACTGCAAAAATCATCGTGACTGCCTATCCAACCTCTACAATTCCTTTACCGGGTAACGTCCAACCCAATCTTCTTTGCAGATTTCTCCGACTTCAGAAAGCAACACGTTATTGAACTGGCAGCCATGATGAACAGACTGATGCACTCCCCACAAGAATACAGTCAGTACTTTAGGTGGAAGCACCATTACACGTATCATAACCCGTCGTCTGCTGAGAACGTTTGCGCTGTCTGCGAAGCCCTTCACGACAAGAAAATGCTTCAGAAAACAAAAATTTATTACCATTTTCGACAGTGGTGGAACCCTGATTATAAAATGCGTTTATAGTGACAAATTTTATTGGGAGTATTGCTCTGTATATTGGGCCACAAAAGTGGTGAATGAATGAAAATTACATGCATCTGGGAAGAATAAGAAGATTCGAATCATCGTCAACCTTTTTTTTTATCGTCCCACTGCTAGGCACAGGTCTCCTCTCATACAGAGAAGGATTTCGAATGAAGAGAAGATTCGAAAGGATAGAATAAAATCTGAGTTCATAATAGGAAGTCTGAAAGTGGCACTGGTAGCTAAAAAGTGGTGTCGAATGTGGATTTTAAAGAAAATAAGAAAATGGTCAAGAAACGGAAAAAGCAGGCCTGCATTTCAGCAGGAAACGGTAGTGTTCTTGAGTTACAATTCATATGTATTTTACTATATTAAGTACCAATAAAGTGATTTTTACGTGTATTCTCGAGTATGTACTTTTACAGGCTAGGCCTAGGCCTAGGTTTTTGTAGGCTAGAATGATAATAAACAAAGAGGTCTTGAAGACGCCAGATACAGTAGCAATACATACAGAGCTCTGTGTCGTGTGTATTTGATAACCTACCGCCGCGTATTCTTGCATGACAACCATCCAACCAGATATTACGTAGGTAGATACATTGATAATAACAAAGGATCCCGATAAAAGGGTCTGGTATAATATCTAATCGATGAAAACTCACCATAGACATGCGGAACACAGAATCTTGAGGATCAGGGAATCACTCCAGCAGCACTAATTGTTTGATACTTCTTTTGATAGCTGTGTTAACAGATGTAACCATGCTGCTGTCACTTATGTAACCATGAATAGGCAGGGACCTGGGGACCTGGCTTAGATAAACCTCTAAGGCAGGTGCCCAGGTCCCTGCCTTAGAGGTTTTAAAACCTACCAAAAATCGTTGGCTATTTCTAGAGTTTAAAATATTATTTGTAAGTAATGCCTTTTTGTTTGTGTTGAGAAATAAACACTTTTTATTTTTTTTTATTATATCCTTTATTTAAGTCAGTACTTACCTACATGTAATAATTTTTGAAATATTAGAATATCCAAAAATATGGGCTTTTTAACTAAAAACCACGCCAGTGTTCCATCGCACACCTATGCTGGCGATCGCGAGAATGGATGTTAAGCCTAACTGAGCCTTCTGATTCCTTCTTTTGATGGCGACAGGCGTCCCAGTCTGTCGCCCCTGAACCCATTTAGTGAGGCTGAAAGAGGACGTTATCCCCTTTCCGCCGACATCCAGTGCACTTTTTTTATTCTTATTCTATGTATGTTGGAAATCATGGAATGACCTCTCCTGCTCTGGGCGAAGCGGAAGGGCGTGTTAGACTTTTACTGACTAAAACCCACCCGTGTTTCGTCACTTGCCTGTGCGCCAAGGCCACGGTTTCTTTTTTAACCAACCCGCATCCCTGGCCCAAGGGGCATTGATCTTCATGGACCCCGTCACGATGTGCTAACATCTCTTTGAGGCGCACGTGAAACACAATGCGCTTTTGACCTGGGCCTGGTCATCCCCAGTGCACCTGATACGTATGCCATGCTATCCTCCGTGTAGCCGACACGCAGTGTGCCGGTGATGATACCAGCCGTCTGGCTCCCTGTTTATGCGATACAAGTAAAAGGTAACTTACCAAAGAAACCATGCCCCGAGGGAACCTATGTCATCTAAAAAGTCAGGGAGCTGTGCCTTCTCCTGAGCCAGTCCGCCAGTAAATGACTGCCTGCTGAATGGTCTAGCTAGATGGGACCGCAACTTTTTTTAACGTGAAAACTAATTATTGATCCTATCGTGAAATCGATGAAACGAAAAAGCGACAGTAAAAAGAGATAGACACATGAATTCATAAGATTTAACGTGGGAGAAAATGAGATAGGAAGCATTATTCTTGAACACAACACCATCTATCGAAAATTTAGAGAATTACTGCTATTTGTCGGAATAAAAATGAAAGCATTCGTTCGTTCAAATAATTTCAAATAAAGAATAAAGAGAGCGCTGATGTCAGGTTTCAGTTTCGAAACGGAAATTTTTGAATCATCGAATTTCTTTCGGAAGTTTCGAAAATCTGTTGTTTCGAGTAAACTATTGGGCTCTGTTTTCTGAATTCACAAGTATTATTGGAAAAGGCATAAGAATGGGTTTTTATCTAATTTTTATATTACTAATACTTATCTATTATATCTCCTATCACAGTGTTTGTCCTCGACCTCCTCCAAAATGGCTGAATCGATTGTCATGAAAGTTCGTGTATCGTCGTTCGTGTTCCTGACAACTGACAATAGTATCTATTTAATAATATTCATACTACTTAAGCGGGTGAAATCTCGGGGCTCAGCTAGTAATTATCTAACATTGTACGTATTACTATGATCATTACGAAAACCTACAATTGTCCTCTTCCCGAAATTTTTCGAACATAAGTATAGAGCAATGGATTAACAATATCCTTCAAAACATTGATATAATATTAAACAGATATGATATGCTCTAACAAATTAACCAAAATAAATGTGCCGATCGGAGCAACAGCACACACATGTAAATTTTTTATTCTGCGTACATTTCACACGTTGGTACAGTGTGAATGAGTTGGGGCGCAATCTAAAGCATAGAGAAGAAAAAGATGGCTAGTGTTTGTCGTTTGCGCTGTTAGTGTTTGTCGTTTGTTTTTACGAGTGTATTGAGAGTGACTAAAGCGAGATACTGGACTTACCTCCTTTTGTACGCTTCATTTTCAGTGCGCTAGTGACTTATCTACCTTAGTTTAATATTTTATCAATGCTTCAAAATGATTCCAATTGGGTTGTATCCTAAAAACAAATTTAACGTCCATCTTATAGATTTATAAAAAATATTGAACAAGTCATCATCATAATCATCACAGCGTTAATCCCAGTCGCATCCGAAGCCTTTTCAGCTTTGGACTCTGGGGTCCGCTTTAGGAGTTCAACTGCTGATATGACTAAACTTCGATATTTTCCGTGAAGCGACTGCCGTCTGACCTCCACAACCCGAAGGCGACGTCGAAGCATTGCAGTTAGACCAATTGTTGGACTTTTGAGGGCTCCAACAACCCGTAACGGCTGCTACTAGACGTTCGTATGGCAACCGGGACCAACGGCTTAACATGCTTTCCGAGGCACGACCAGACCAGTGCAAATATTCATATTCATACATACAAATACTTGCACTGTGCGGGGTTCGAACCCCCGCCACCTTGCGCAGCGGCCGCGTCCGCTACCGCTACGCCACGGAGGCTGTCCTAGTGTTGAACAAGTATTTTTATTTTTTCTCTAATTACTTAGGAAGATATATTGATTTGAAATGTCGCATGACGTCACGCCGTGGTACAAAATATACCATGGCGTGACGTAATTAGCCCCCACTCTGTAACTTTAATACGCTATATCTCAGTAGTTTTTGGTAATTTCAACAAAATAACAAATACGGGTTTTAATTTTTTTTGTCCATACTAATATTATAAATGCGAAAGTAACTCTGTCTATGCTATGCTATCTTTATGACGGACTAATTATTTTTTTGATTTTCATACCTTGGATACATTCCCATTGAGAGTAATAGCGTGGCGTGAGGAAACCTAGACTTTAAGTCTGAAATCGCCAACCCGCATTGAGCAAGCGTGGTGATTAGGCTCAATCCTTCTCTGTATGAGAGGAGACCTGTGCCCAGCAGTGGGACGATAAAAAAAAAGGCTGATGATGACGAACTGCCTATCTGACCTTCACAACCCTGTTGCTGGGTTATACGTATTGCCAATACGTAGAACCCAGCAACAAGGTTGTTTCAACAAAATAACAAATACGGGTTTTAATTTTTTTTTGTCCATACTAATATTTATAAATGCGAAAGTAACTCTGTCTATGCTATGCTATCTATAAGACGGACTAATTATTTTTTTGATTTTCATACCTTGGATATATTCCTATAGAGAGTAATAGTGTGTTCAGAATTACACTGCTAATCCTCAGCAGTTATCTTAATGATATAGATAGATAGATAACACATTTTGATAGATAACACATTTATTTGATGCAACAACAAAAGACACAATACAGGTAATACAGGAAAAAAATACATCAAGAAGGGTGATATACAAATAGTACAAAAAAAATAATTAAAGAAAAAATAAAAACAAATTCACCCATTATAGACAACACAGACATTTGAAATGGTTTCGAACACAACTTTGCGGCGTATGTCTCATGGTAGCACCAAATAGGAGTCCAGCTCAGCATGTGCCAGGTAGGACTAGGATACCTGACGCTGGTATTCTGCTGAATACCGTTATTGACGTACGGATATCTTCTCATCATCTGCCTTTTTCCCAACTACATATGTTGGTATCAGCTGCTGGTCTAACCGGATTCAGCTGAGTACCAGTATTTTACATGGAGCAACAGCCGTGCAAAAGTCGTGGTGGCCTTGTCGTTAAAACACCAGCCTCTCAAGTATGCGTGCACGGGTCGATTCCAGGTCAGGCCAAGTACCAATGTAACTTTTCTAAAGTTATATGTAGTTTCTAAGTATATCTTGGACACCAATGACTGAAGGTGAAGGAAAACATCTTGAGGAAACCTGGACTTTAAGTCTGAAATCGCCAACCCGCATTGAGCAAGCGTGGTGATTACGCTCAATCCTTCTCTGTATGAGAGGAGACCTGTGCCCAGCAGTGGGACGACAAAAAAAAGGCTGATGATGACGAACTGCCTATCTGACCTTCACAACCCTGTTGCTGGGTTATACGTATTGGCAACCCATCCATAGTCCGGCCGCGACAAGCGTACCTGAACCTGATCGATCGACCTGTCACTTTTTACTCACGAGCCCCTCTTTCTTTTAAAAAAGTAACTTTGCATTAGATAGCTATGCAGTCGTGGTGGCCTAGTAGCCTAGTACTTTCCAAATGTAACTTGGACACCAATGATTGATTACAAGGTGAAGGGAAGGAAGGAATCTTGAGAAAATCTAGACAATCTCAGACAAGCTCAATCCTCTGTATGAGAGGAGACCTGTGCCCAGCAGTGGGACGATAAAAAGGTTGATGATGACCGTAGGTCGGAATAGGTAGAGTGAATTGGGGTCATTGATCGGAAACGTATATATTAATATGGACATTCCTCCGGATTTACGAAATTGTTTGATTATGAAACAAAAATATGTGTGAAATCCATACATTAGAGGCCAAAAATTAAATATTGAAATGTATTAATGCTTGATCGGAATTTGATTGTTTTTATTTTTTAACAAGTAAATAATAAATTGGTTTAGTTTTGTTACCTTCCTTTAAATGAATTGAGTAGTAATAATGTCACTACCAATATTAACAATATTTACTTGGATCCGGAATTACATTCCGGGAAAATGGCTTATCCACGTTGTCCTTTCTGTGAGCATTTATGATACAAGTACCCAAAATCACTCTACCTATTCCATTATGGCTATTGACATTAGATAGCCCAATTATTAAGAACCATTATGGCTATTGAATAACTCGCTTACTCTCTTAGAAGTCGAGCAAAGAGAAAGAAGTCAGAAAGAGTGTAGGTTGAAATGGAAGTAGGAGCGCTGGCAGGCGATGCGATGCGACAGGGATTACCGGGGGAACAAGAAATGAACGAAGTCGGGAGTAGAAGGTTGTGGTAAATAAAGGTACTTACACAATAATAATGAATACAACAACACGATTTATTTCAATCTTATAGCATAGTATTTCATTAATTTAACAATTATTTATACATATAAGGCTTCACTTAACCAAAGTAATTGTAACCAGCGTTAGTTTCCTAATGAGATTGAACAACACACAATAAAGTTGACCTAATACAGCCTGACATATATATATAAATTACAAACTAGCGCTTGACTGCAATCCCGCCTGATGGTAAGCAGTGATGCAATCGTTGATGGTAAAGCGCGCCAGTTTATTAAGCCTACTCACTCAAAAGAACTGAGTAATTAGGAAGGAAGACGGCAGTTGAGCGCGGTGATGCAATGTTAAACCCAACAACACGACCAACGATGCTGCGCCAGAGGGATATTGATCTGGAGGCCCTCCACAACCAAACTCCCGACACAACAACATTTCGCGCATAGTACTCAGCACGTACATCGCAACACAACTGCTCAGACCCGTCCTCCGATATCTGGCGACATCGCGCGACTTACGTCCGTAGCAAAGTAGTGGTAAATGTAGTTGGCGACACGTGTCGGGCGATGTTACCAGTCATGTCGAGCGAAGTCCGGCAACGTCGCGCTACAGCTCCTAACGTCGCTGGCGACTCGAGTTGCACGACATTTGTCTCCCAGTGTATCCGTGGCAATAAACAAATCATAGTAACCCTCCTGTGGCCTTTTGACAAACATTGGTTACAAATTACAGATTTACATTACGACCGCTTTCCTAGGAATCTAGAGCAATAGTTTACATAATTGCTATGAAGTTTACATTTTCTTAGTTAGTACTAAATAATTGGAAAAGTTTCTAATTATTCACTATGTAAAGGCCAAGTTCTGACAATACTATCAAGTAACGCATTCTTTGTCTGACAGAAATACATACTTCGTCGATGATCGGAAGATCGATTTCTCAATTTATTAGGTCAGCCGGAAAGTTCGTGCCCTTATTTGATGGAAATAAAACTACTAAAATATTACAAATCCTATTTATATTTATCTATTAATTATTATACAACGTTATTTTTTGTATACAATATGTAAAGAAAACCCTGTCCGACCCATAAGGATAATAAAGGTTAGGTAAACATATGACCAATTAACATATGAAATTTTACATAATCATCGTAGTAACAATACTAGTGAATTTTGAAATAATCCTTTTTTCCGGGGAATTAATTCCAATTTCCTCGAAATTTGGTAATTTTTAAAAAGTGACAACACCGGTATTATTATAAGCGAATAGCGACGCGACCACGTCACAGGTGCCGCGTACCCTGCCCCCCGCCGCCCGCGGAATGGGGTTGCTTACCGGACATGTGTTAAGTTACCTCTTTTTGCGAAATAATATTTATTTTTTTAGGGGGATTTTTTTTTAAGTTTTGCCTGTCTTTGTGGGCATTAGTAGAATCAGTTATCGATACCTAACAATACCTTCACGGATCGGACAGGGTTTTCTTTACATAATGTAAGTATAAATGCATTTGAGAAAAAATATAACAGGGTGTATAAAAGGTTCGAATCGATTCAGTTGATTATTCTGGACAAACTATATTCAGGTTTCCTATAAAGAAAAAATATTGTTGTGTAAAGAAATGGATTAGCGATATCCAACAAATTTATGTATAGTGAATTTAAGTTATGAATTTATGAGTAATGTGAGCTTAGAAAACAGATTGTTTGAAAGAGATATCGTGGCCCCTGGCACACAGGCAAGCGAAGGAACACGGGTGAGTTTTAGTCAGTAAAAGTCTGACACGCCCTACTGCTCCGCCCAAACCGGGAGAAGTCATTTGATGACTTCCCATCCGCAAAGAAAAGTGAACTTAGAGTGAGCTGTGATGGGGGAGTGGCTAGAGAGGCGCCACGGCGCCCTCACCTGCCGCCTGACGCAGGTCCTCACCGGAAACAGCTGTTTCGGGAGGTTCCTGTTCCGTATAAGTCGGGAGAAAATGCCAGGGTGTCACCACTGAGTGGATCGCCCTGAGGACACGGTGGAGCATACGGTGGACGTCTGCCCGGCTTGGGTAGAGCACCACCGTGTTCTCGAAGCGGCGATCTCTTGCATCCGGCCCTGGTCCAGGCCATGGTCCGGAGCGTGAGTACATGGCAGGCCGTCACACCCGGATCGAAGGCGTGTTGTTTCACGCGCGCCTCAAAGAGATGTCAGCACATCGTGACGAGGTCCACGAAGATCGACGCCTCCTAGGTCAGGGTTGCGGATTGGTTAAAAAATAAACCGTGGCCCTGGGGCACAGGCAAGTGAAGGAACACGGGTGGGTTTTAGTCAGTAAAAGTCTGACACGCCCTTCCGCTCCGCACAGAGAGGGAGAGGTCATTTGATGGTTTCCCATCCGTAAAGAAAAGTGAACTTTGAGTGAGCTGTGATTAATGTCATCCCTAGCAAAAGTTGAAATGACATCTCCCCCACTTAAGTAATGAAGATGGTTACAAAATTGCACCGCTGTACATCAAAGATGTCACATGACTGTCCTCTGTCTCTCTTTGAAGAATCTACACTAATACATAAAGCTGAAGAGTTTGGTTTGTTCGAACGCGCTAATCTCTGGAACTCGAAGGACGGGTCTGAGCAGTTGTGTTGCGATGTGTGCCGGGTACGATGTGCCTAATATTGTTGTGTCGGGAGTTTGGTCGTGGAGGGTCTCCAGATCATCCTCTGGCGCAGCATCGTTGGTCGTGTTGTTGGGTTAAACATTGCATCACCTCGCTCAACTGCCGTCTTCCTTCCTATTCACTCATTTTTTTTTTTTTTGAGTGAATAGGCTTAATAAGCTAGTGCGCTTTACCATCAACGATTGCATCACTGCTTACAATCAGGCGGGATTGCAGTCAAGCACTAGTTTATAAATAATAAAAAAAAAAAAAATACTGGTCCCATTTGAAATATTCTTTTTGGGTTAGATAGCCCATTAATCCAGAAAGGCTTTAGGCTATATAATATCACGCTGCTATTAGTCGCAGCGTGATACATATTAAAAAAAAAACACATCGAAAACTGCGAGGATGAAACCGCGCGGCGCAGCTAGATAAGGAATATTTTGACCATATTGCCAGAAAAAGTGGAGACAACCTCGAACATCTGATGTTTACTAGGTGGATGAACGATGTTTTTTGAAGTCGCAGTCCAATAAGTTGGACTGACCAAATCCGTTACTCTTCGTTGTTATGGTCGTCCTCTGTGGCGCAGCGGTCAACACGCCTGCCTGCGACGTGGAGGATCCGGGTTCAATCCCCGGCCAGGTCATGATGGAAAACGATTTTTTCCTGATTGGCCTGGGTCTTGGATGTTTATCTATATACGTATCTAATAATATAGTAACGCTGAGTTAGCATCCCATAACACAAGTCTCGAACTTACTTTGGGGCTAGCTCAAGGATTTGTCCATATATATTTATTTATTTATTCATCTCTGGACACCAGCCTGCATGATGCTATCTATACTCACGGCCAAGATTCCAATCCCGCAGAACAGTTTCAAAGATCTACTTCCGCATACTAAAATAATGATTAAAATACCTTATTTAGTTATTTATTGGTGGCTCTTTAAGTGCGATTTAATTATCTAAGTTAATTATCAGCCCTTAATTATTGTGGAAGGCAATTAAGAAGCTTACCTTTCACAATTAAAGATTGTTTTTTTTCTTTGCCAGTCACCTTGTGTTCGTCGAATAAAATTGTTATAACAGAGTAGCTTGATGAAAGAACTATGAAAAATATCAAAATGATTCTTTAGAAAATATATTCTGGCGTTATAAACACTTTAAAAAAATTATTTATTAATTATATGATTCTAAACTACCAATAATAAATACTACCAATAAATTTTAATTTGCCGTAGAGATGATGATTTATCTACAGCCTGATAACTTGTATTTATGGAAGAAATATTGCCTTTTGACAGATTTAGTGTAGAATTAATATTTCGGTTTCTTTAAAAAAAAACCGTTGTCACTTACTAGGAATTACTTCTGTATCTTGGGTGCGATATAAACGTTTAAATTTACATACACAAATAGCCAGGCCTGTACAACTAATTGTAAGTCATATAAATATTTTCTGTGCGGGAGTCGAACCTGCCACACGTAGCGCAGTAATCAATCGCATAACAACTGCGCCAACCGTGCCGTCAGAAAAGATTCATATTAAGTCACACTATCAGCTTTATTATTCAGTATTCTGGCTATAAATAATTATCCCCTTAATCGCTTTTATTTGATCATAAGACTTTCCCACTTATTGATAAACGTAGCTGAAAGGTTTACTTCTGATTAGCGATTCTTTAACCATCAATTTTTGAAGCAAACGTCTAAAATGTATGGTTAAACAATCGCTAATCACTAGTGATCTTTAAGCAACTTTTATAAATAAGGGGGTTTAAATATAAATTACTATCACTATTGGAGATTTGCAGTAAGATACCTAAGCGTTATTTAGTATCTACTTATTTCTAATATAATAATTACTAGCACTACGTTTAATAGCTGTAAGTACCAAATGGAAGTAAGTAACGGTCATTTTAAATATTTAAAATAATTTTAGTAAGTATTTTCATAATTATTATAGCGATTATTTCCATAACAAAAGAAAAAAATACAATTTATATCTACAAAAGGATTATTTAAAAAATATATAGATTTATAAAATACATACCTATTTAAAAAATAAGTACACTTTTTCTTTAAGGTTATGGCCCCGTTTCGCATACATGCTCACTGTAATTTTGTCCAGGTTTCCCTATATTTTTGGAGTATCCCTCGTAGTTCATGTACCCATGCCATATTCCATAGGCGCCTCATTCTATTGGTCCCGACCATGTCGTCGTTGTATGGTTCCATCTTGCGGCAGGTAAACGCGCTGCATGGCCTGACCAATTCCACTTCAGACTTTAACTATGTTCAAGGGCGTCTAGAACCTTTCTTCTTATACTGTTTCACGTCTTTGTAAGTCATTTAATCGGATGTAAAGGGTACTCCTTTCAATGGCTCGTTTTTGAAGAATTAGGCAGTAGATTTTTTAGAAAAATAAAACCTGCGAAATCAACTTTTATGTAGGTAGGTACACATTTTAACCTATTTTCATCAACTTTACATAAAAGGAGAAGTTTCATGATTTATGAATCATGAAACATTTAGGAATTAAATTAAATGAATAATTTAATGTAAGCACATTAAATTACTTATCTAATGTAATTCCTAAGAGTAAAAAAGTAAAAAAAAAATAAAGTTCAGTAAAATTATTTTAATGATAAGTTAAAATAACGTAAAACGAACCAAATGAAAATAAAATTAACAGCGGTTATGAAAATAAATAGTTAAGTACGAACGAAACGAAACATATACGAAAATATACTTATGTTTATATATTATGAATGTACTACCTAACTTTAAAGTATTTATTGGTTGTTTAAAGCAACTTGCGTGATGATTTTAAAAACTTTATTACACAAACAAAACAATGGACAAAACTTATTAAATTTGAAAAATAATTAATTATTATGAAAGTTTGTACTTATAGATTACCTTAATTTTATGTGTTCAGGAAACCTTAAACTACTTACTTTTACAATTCATTCAGTAGATTATTTTACATACACTACGCTTAAATTTTTTACATTTTAAATTATGATTATAATAATATAATTACCAAAGTCTGACGTGTAATAATTACATAAACTCTATTATTGTATTCGAATTTTAAAATTGAATGGTGGGCTGGGCCATCTTAAGTTAAATAAAAAAACAAAAAGAATTGAGTTTCTAAATTGGAAAGAGAATACTACAATCATTTGGAAGATGTGTCGTGATATTGAAGGCAATTTGTTCATGATCTTATTATAAAAGACCGTTCATCGCGTGCGGGCTGACAATGTCGTATTTCTAAAGCCGGGGCTACATTAGCGGGCTACGGCGATGTATGAGGCCGGGTACATCGTTCCAACCCAAAGTCGTGCGCAGACGATGTAGCATCGGGGCACTGTCGGTAAAGTGGCGCGCTTCAAAAGACTTGTCGCGACAATATTCGCTTGAGTGGCCACACCACAGAAATCGTAATAACAAATTTCTGTGGGCCACACCTACGTCACTTCAGTGTCGTCCAGACTTTGAAGTGGGACAGACGTTCTTTTTGCATAGTTTTTTCATTGTTTTGTTTGTTTTGTAAACATGTAATAAATAATAACTTATTGACATATAATGCACAGCCTTCCTCCATCGTCTCGGCCGCACAACTAAACAACGAATATTTGCCGTAGGCCGCTTTCTGCATCTTCGCCCGCCAATGTAGACAAGAACATCGTGTATGTCCGACATTTTGTCCGGATATTTTGCGCGCCAAGGCGACACGATTCTTCGCCTGCTAATGTAGCCCCGGTATAATAGTTTTTCCTACCCTACCAGGGGGGTGCTCTTAGCCCTTCAGTGGCGGGTTAAAAAAAAAATTAAGGCTTTAAAATTTTGCAACGCTTTTACATCTACAATTATAATGACCTGGCTTATTGTCCCCAATTTTACAGCCACAAATATCTGCTGCCCCAGGCTCAAACCTAATCAGACTGCTGGTAAATCCCCCACTGAAGCCCTGCCTGGAGCTGAGGTCTTAGATAATTGAGGCAGCTACAGGTAAAAGAAAGCAGGTGACAACCTAAATTTACCTTACCTTACTTAACTACGATTAAATGGAATTGCGAGATGCCTTACCCAACAAAATTGGAAGCCATATTTATCTAATAGATAGGATACAATCAAAATAGGGTAGTTGACTAAAAAAAAACTAATTAGTCTGCCGGTCAGATAAAGAAAAAAACTAGACACGTATTTTTTCTTTTTTAATATAAACAAAAAATGAAGACGATACAGAGCGTTGAAAACTCGTGTGACATCACTCCTCGCTACATTTTTTAGCAACGAGTGACGTCACCAGCTCCTACTACTGATCTTTGATGCATTTTATATTTGTAAATTTATATTAAAATTTTATTTGATAAAACAAAATATACGTACCTATCCAATATTTTTCTATAATCTGAATGACGGACTAAATAGAATATTTTTTTTTACACAGGAAACACTCCTATTAAAATCATTATTTCTTAAAAAGGACGATTGCAGGTCAAGCTACCTGAAACTGTCAAATATCCCAATCAACCCTGAGCCTTAATGATTTAGATGAAGTTCAAAATCTAATAAAGAAATTTGACAGATTGTAGTATCATGATGTCCTGTCGTCTGTACATAATTATGTAATAGTATGATCATTAAAAATGTTCACTGATATAGTAAAGTAATTAAAAAGTATTTAACAAACATTATTACATAAATTCTATTTCGCCCTCTGGAACAATAACGATTTTATATTCTATTTTAAACGTTGCAATTAGGGAAAAACAACTTCGAGAAGGAGGCAAATAGAAGGATCCAGCTGGGATGGGCAGCGTTTGGTAAACTTCGTCGGGTATTTTCGTCGCCCATACCCCAATGTCTGAAGACAAAAATCTTCAACCAGTGCGTCCTACCCGTCATGACTTACGGAGCCGAGACGTGGACACTAACGGTCAGACTAGTCCATAAGTTTAAAGTCGCTCAGCGCGCTATGGAGCGGGCTATGTTGGGCGTCTCTCTGAAGGACCGCATCAGAAATGAGGTGATCCGACAGAGGACCAGAGTCACCGACATAGCTGAGAGGATTAGCAAGCTGAAGTGGCAATGGGCTGGTCACATATGCCGCAGGACCGACAACCGTTGGGGTAAACGAGTCCTCGGGTGGAGACCGCGTCTCGGCAAACGTAGCGTGGGACGCCCTTGGGCGAGATGAAGCGACGACATCAAAAAGGTGGCTGGTAGTGGCTGGCGGAGAACTGCTCAGGATCGAGCTTGTTGGCGTGCCATGAAGGAGGCCTATGTCCAGCAGTGGACGAGTAGGGGCTGATGATGATGATGATGATGATGATTCTATTTTAATGGCCGCCATTGAAAATATTCTGGTTGATTAGACCTCGTATGAAAATAAATCAATGTCCCCGACTCCCTTGTTCACAAACTAAACTAAATTTAAGTTGTTCTTTTTAGGGTTCCGTAGCCAAATGGAAAAAACGGAACCCTTATAGATTCGTCATGCCTGTCTGTCCGTCTGTCCTTCCGTATGTCACAGCCATTTTTTTTTTTCAGAAACTATAAGAGCTATTCTGTTGAAACTTGGTAGGTAGATGTATTCTATGAACCGCATTAAGATTTTGATGCAAAAATAAAATAATAATAATAAATATTGGGGGCTCCCCATACGTAGAACTGAATCTCGAATATTTTTTTTCCTTAAAACCCATTCCCGTTCAAAATATTTTTTTTTTCTAAACCAAATAGTTTGCGTGACAGACGCTTCCAAAGTGGAAAAAAGTTGTCCCCCCATGAAAAATTAAAAAAAAAACATGATGTACATTACTATAAAAACTACCAACGAAAATGGTTTGAACGAGGTCTAGTAAGTAGTTTTTTTTAATACCTCGTAAATCGTAAACCGCTTATTACCGCGTAATCTTTCATACAAATAACTTAAATCAATGGCACGGAACCCTTTGTGCGGGAGTCCGACAAGCACTTAGCCGGTTTTTTTCAAGGTGAGATTCAACATCAACTCTTGACCCATGACCTCTGTGGAATAGATACCACAATTTTGCCAATAATATGTGTAACAAACTATAGAAATTCCTTGAAAATTTTATTTTACAGTAATGGCGGATATCGCCAATGACAGTTGAAAAAGACGGCCGCGTGAACCTTCTATGAGGGAAGTTTGAGGCAAAGTCATGATGTGGTCACTATGCTGCGATATTTAAATGTTATTTATGAATTATTTACTGAATGCACTTTTTACTACATAAATCATGCGCTTTTCTTTAATAAACGACACTATAAATAATTTTAAAAGTCCAATGAAAAATGCGCGTGACCCTCATCTTAGCTTTCCCGTCAAAACACCCCCAAATTTATGTTCAGTGCATCTTTTTCTTTGGATTTCATTAAGAAAAGGACAACAGATTAATATCAGATTAGTCCTGTCAAATTAGTCAGCGTCTGACTTATGTTTAGTCGCCATGTTTTTCTAACTGTCTATGGTGTATCTTAATTTGAAACGACTAAATTAAAATTTTATCTGCCGTCCTTTTCTTAGTGAAATAGTAAGTAAAATATGAAAAAGCTTGAATTTATTAAATGGATGAGGAAATTGGCGTTATTGATTTATTTTTATAGGCAATCAAAAAATGATGTTTACTTATAACATATAAAGATCCTTAATTGATTGCCTAAGAATTGAATCTGAGCAGTGTTTGTTTACACTTCTATCAAATATTTTTCACTTATAACACTATCAGTAGCAATGGGTTTCATTTTGACAATTCAACAACATTCATTGCGTTATTTTACAAGACACATTAATCGAACATAATTAAGAATTAAGCAATGGACTAACAACATTCTTCGAAGTTATCCAGCCCCCTAATCGGCGAACACGTTTTTGTCAAATGATTGCGAATAGTTGGGATCGTTTGGACCGAACGGACCAATGGGCGGTCCGAACGATCCCAACTGATCCCAACTAGTCGCAATCATTTGACAAAAATGTGTTCGTCGATTAGGGGACTGCACCCTAATTGCGTAACACACCATTACTATCAGTTGGAATCATTTTGAAGCTTATTGCTATTCCATTGATCGCTATGTTCGAACGTGTATCTGCTCAACAACGTAAAAATGCAATGAATGTTGTTGAACTGTCAAAATAAAATCCATTGCTACTTATAATGTGTTACTTAATTACCCTGCTGATTGTGATACATATGTAGTGTGTTTGTTATGTCATTATGAAGACCACTGTCTACTTATTTTTATTATTTATTATAACATCAGCTACCATTCTATAATGATGATTGCTGATCACACTTTAAGCCACAATAAGCACACAATATTTTCTATATTTAAATGTCTTATTATAATAATTTATTCCTCACTCGGTATGACTTTTTAACCCTTCTCTACAATAATTTTATTAATTTAAGTAACAATATGGAATAACACGCTTCCTCCTGACGAACTATACACTAATTATTATATTAATTATGACCAGAAATTAATTAAGTACCAACATTATAATAATTTCTAATATATTTGTTAGAAATTGACTTTTCAGGTTCTACAGACAGTTGTGTCGATTTCAATATGTAAAATCAGTAAAATTACACACTCAGTCAATTGTCCTTAATAAAGTAACATTCACTAAACACTTTATAACACTAGATATACATACATATACGGTGAATTTCCCTCATATTACAAAACGAAATCTCACTTTAGTTCCAAACTTAACCTTTGAGTCAGTATTTGTATTTCGAACTTTATTGAGTAACTTCAATAAAGTTCTTAATACAAAAATGACAACTTAGTACCGAACTTAGCTGTCACTTTTATATAAAGAACTGTCTACTGGGGGGCAATAGCGCTTAATACAACAGTAGAAGTTAAACCATTGTTCGTATCTAATCCAGTTAAAGTTATGGTTTAGTTTCGATGCCATTTCGTATCGCGATAAAGTTTTAACTTCGATTGAAGTAAAATCAATGTATGAGTGATATATTTCATCAGATATAATAATTAAAACTAAATAAATTCTAAGTAAATCCAATCGTTTAGGCGTAACTTTGACAAATGACACAAAAAAAGTTAGCTTTGTTTCAACTTTTTCATTTGATAGCAGTTACGTACCAAATGTGATCCAGTTATAGATAGTTAAACTATCTGTCAAAAGGTTAACGCTATACGAAACATAACTAAAGTTTTGGTTTGGTTGCGATGCAATTCTGTTTTGGTTGAATATATTTAGCGCGATTGCCCGCCTTCATTTCTATAATGGTTAGGCTCATAATTCAATAACTGTTTATGCGGTTTAAACCTGATCTAAATAAAATACATAATTTGTAATAAGTTGGTTTAAGTTTTGAACTTGCTATTAATTATACAATTTATTATTCTTGACTAGAAAGAGTAAATACAAATTCACTAAATAATAATGAGACAAGAACACCCTTATCAGATCAAGTACTAAGAGTAAACGAGATATAAATTCTCTTCTTTATTTCTATCACGGTTGTTGGCTCCAGACCAGGGCTCAACAAGCAATGGCTGTCACCAGCTGTTACGGTACGATGTCAAACATGCAATGGCAGCGAAGGAAATAATGGTGATCCTTATGAAGAGAGAAGCGTCATGTGTACTATGACGCTAAATCAATGTTTGTTACTAGGGCACCGCGTCTCAAAATTGGGGTTCCACCACCGTCGGAACTCGTCATAAATTGTTGTTTTTTGAAGCATTTGCTTGTCGTGAAGAGCTTCGCAGACAGCACAAACGTTCTCAGCAGACGACGGATTATGATACGTGTAATGGTGCTTCCACCTAAAGTACTGACTGTATTCTTGTGGGGAGTGCATCAGTCTGTTCATCATGGCTGCCAGTTCAGTAACGTGTTGCTTTCTGCCGTCGATGTACGACCCCGATGGCAGAAATCTGCAAAGAAAATTGACTTTTTAAATCGATGAAAGATATTTTACGATCTGTGAGTAAATAATAGATGACAGCGACACGACCTGGGTCATTGAGGTTAAGCTACCTTTGCTGCCATAGATATAGTTTTTTTTTTTTTGCTTGTCGTGGTTGATCTATTAGAGCAAGAGCCCACGACAGCCAGACCTTCGTTATTTTATAAAAGCTGAAAGTTTCTCTGTGTATGTCTCCAACACACGTAAGAACGACCCGCGTTTATAGAGTTTTGTGGTTACTTGGACAGATAAAAGGTAGTAAAACGTAAAGTAGGCAACACACACTGGTCAAAGACTTTAGTCTTGAGACACTGTGCTATCTGTCCAAGTGACCACAATTGAAACTGTATAATCGCGGGTCCTTTTTACGTGTGTTGGAGACATACACAGAGAAACTTTCAGCTTTTATAAAATAACGAAGGTCTGGTCGTCGTGGACTCTTAGGCTATATGGATGGCGACTCAGAAAGCACGGCCCCGGCTGTCATTTGACGGTATCCAGAAGTCCGAAAGTATGACTATCAACTGTTAACAAGGAGTATCGTATTACCCAGAACATAGTTTGTGAAGGTTTGACAGCCTCCGTGGCGTAGCGAGGCGCGGGTTCGATCCCCGCACAGTGCAAATATTTGTATGCATGAATATGAATATTTGCACTGGTCTGGTCGTGCCTCGGAAAGCACGTTAAGCCGTTGGTCCCGGTTGCTATACGAACATATAGTGGCAGTCATTACGGGTTGTTAGAGCCCTCAAAAGTCTAACAATTGGTCTAACTGCAATGCTTAGATATCGCCTTCGGGTTGTGGAGGTCAGACCGCAGTCGCTTCACGGAAAATATCGAATTAGCCAAAATCAGCAGTTAGACTGGAAAAGCGGACCCGAGACTCCAAAGCTGAAAAAGCTGCGGATAAGACTGGGATTAACGCTGAGATGATAATGATAGTCTGTGAAGGTCAGGCAAGACAAGTCATACATACATAATCAGACTATAATGTTTCTTCCTCTCACCTCCTCACGTAATCTATCTATCACGCGAGCCCAATGCGGGTTGATAGATGTTATATGTCTTCGAAGTCTTGCCTCTAGGATACGCTAGTTTCCTCAAGATGTTTTCAAATAGAACACTAGGTCCATGCAAGATACTGGTATTTAACTGCATTTTGGTCTGACTAGAAGCGGAACGCAATACGTCTGTCGCCCCCCAAACTTCAGGACCCGAGGTGGCGGCGCTGAGTGTTCCACGCGCGCCTGTCTTAGTAGACGTCACGGGGGAAGTCAAACAACTCACTCTCCCTCCTGACGCCTACAGTGGCGGGCTGGCACCAAACGGTGGTTGCGGAAGCAGTGTTCATTCTGGAAACCCGAAACTCGAAAACCGTAGGTCCGAGATGAAACACTGCACCGGGGTGATCCATGACATCCATAAGTATTTTCCAGCCCGGTAAAAAAAGAAGCGAATCCCAACAGTTAGGGAAAGGCTAGGCAAAAAATGATTTTACTATCAATACCCAAAAACTTTCGCGCACCACGCACTTCGCTGACAAGCTTTCACCTAGGTTAATCTACCACTTGACGTTATCTAAAGTACTTTTTCCCACAATTTAGCCCGCGTGAATGTCGAAAATTATCTCGTCATGTGGTGTTTTTTTTAATAATAAACTAGTACTTGACTGCAATCCCGTCTGATGGTAAACAGTGACGCAATCGTTGATGGTATAGCGCGCTAGTTTATTAAGCCTATTCACTTAAAAAAAAATAGTGAATAGGGAGGAGGGATTACTTGGTTGCGGTTAAGAAGTTCACCAAAAGTATTTTTTTTTATTTTAATTACGTATTTCGTAAGAAACATGCCAATAAAAATTCAAAATTCAAATAAGCCGCCAAAACGCAATTCAGCAATATGGCGTTGCGCCTTGTAAGTGACGTCACAAGCATTATAAAAGATTTTCGTTTCCGCAGGGGTGTTTGTATTTATCTGTTATTTTGTTGTTGTTTATCTCACATTCGATCCAGCCGTCCCTTGCTGTCCTCTCTAGCGACGCCCTAAGCCGAGGTTCGTACCCCACAGGGGGTGCCCTTAGTGCGTAGTCGCCTAATTTTAATTTAGTTTTAAGTGCCCCTGGCTGGAGGCTTTAATTTTAATTAAGGCATCCACAGGAAAGTCCGATTAAGTAGTTACGGTCTCCTAGTAGCCACCTACGAGATGCCTAATAAAAAAAAAAATGTTGTTTATCTAATAAAACGGTTTACAAGTGGTGTGCTGTACCGGGTTGTACAAATACATCGATAAAACACCTGAGAACACAGAACAACAACAAGTGCTGATGCGCGTATGACGTGATCGTGACATTAGCCAATCCGGATCGTTTCACAAAATGTGGCGCGAGATACAAAAAGTCAAACATATTTTTGTGTTTTTGGATATTTTTATTATTATTATATTTATTAAAAGTCATGTATATGACATAAAGAACCCTCATTTTATGCATTTAAAGCAAATAATCACAAAAAAATTCATACTGTCAAATAGCCTATTGAGCGAGGTGACCCCACAATACGACCAACAATGCAGGGCCAGAGGTAGATTGATCTGGAGACCCTCCATGACCAAACTCCCTACACAACAACATTTGGTGCATCGTCCCGGCACATATCGCAACACGACTGCTCAGAACCGTTCCTCCGTACGACTTCACCAGACATCATGCCGGAACACAAGGAATCGCTTGGCAGCAAGACTTTGTCTGGTGGGTGGTAAATTCTGCCGGCAGCCGGTATCCGGTGGTTTCTCGGTGGTAGGCCATAACGGCCCACCACCGAGAAACTTAGGTTAGGATAATCACAATAAACTATTTCTTTTTTCGTCCTTTGTTTTATTACTGGGATGAAAATATAGTGCGTCCTGCCTAACTCAGGACATGATGTAACTATATGATAAATATTATAGACAAGGTACTTTCGCAGATATGTTACGAACGACAAGTAATGCAGCTTGGTGCAGATTGATACCTATTTTATTTAATATAACTTCATGCACAAGTAAGAAATCTACAAAGGCGTATTTAATACCTGGAACATTTTCTACCAAGCAACCTTGGGGTGATACAGAGTCAAAACATGGCAATTACAACATACGGGATAGGCCTAGGAAATTACTACGAAATACGAGATTTAATCTGATGGCCTCGGTGGTAGGCCATAACATCGGCTGCCGGCAGAAGTTAACACCCACCAGACAAAGTTTTGCCGCCAAGAGATTCGTCGTGTTCCGGCATGATGTCTGGTGAAGCCGTACGGAGGATGGGTCTGAGCAGATTTGTTGCGATGTTGTTGTTGTGTCGGGAGTTTGGTCGTGGAGGGTCTCTAGATCAATCTCCATCTCGCGCATCATCGTTGGTCGTGTTGTTGGGTTTAACATTGCATCACCTCGCTCAACTGCCGTCTTCCTTCCTATTCACTCAGTTTTATTGGGTGAACAGGCTCTTAATAAACTAGTGCGCCTCACTATCAACTTTTGCAACACTGCTTACCATCAGGCCGGAATGCAATCCTGTCTGGTTGTTTTGAATTACAATTTTAAAAAATGTGGACTATTATATGGCTATAAACAAAATCAAATATCACTGCTTATTACCATTGCTCAATGTCCACTAAACACTAAATACAGTAGACGATATGACAGTTGCTTTTTGTGCCAATTCAAAGCGCCGAACTAAAATTGACACATAGCTACAAATGGCCGTCGTTTTGTTTTAGTATGTCTCTTTTAATTTAGGTTAAATCTTGTATATAGATGGTTGTAACTGTGTATTGTATTCGTTTTTGTGTATTTAGAACATTTTCATCAAACTATGTGTATCTTGTAAAACTCGCTATTAAAAATATTAGTTCCACGAACACTCACGTTGCTACTAGCGCCAAAATGGCGTAAATCACATTATTTAATTTTATCATCGTTAATATGAAGTCCAACGTACTTGTTGACCATAGGTCAGTGTCACCGATAAAATTGGCAAACAGCACATTATACGCTTTGTCTCTATGGCAACACATCGCCAAACTTATGAATGTTGAAGGTCTTCAGCTAGCAACGACTTTACATCAAGTCGGCTTGTTTACCAACCGCATAGTAATGCATTATTTAAATTGCTGACTGCTCATAACAAGGGTTAGTCAACACGGAGCGCTATTTGGAAAAATTATGATAATGGCGCCAATTCTCTTCTTCATAAACTAAACTAATTTTAAGTTAATGGCATCTTTTTCTTTCCATTTCATTTAGAAAAGGATAGAAGATAACTTTTTAGTTTAATCCTGTCAAATTAAGATACTCCATAGACAGTTTAGACGCGATTGTAAACATGGCCGGAGGACGGGTCTGAGCAGTTGTGTTGCGATGTGTACCGGGTACGATGTGCCTAATGTTGTTGTGTCGGGAGTTTGGTCGTGGAGGGTCTCCAGATCATCCTCTGGCGCAGCATCGTTGGTCGTGTTGTTGGGTTAAACATTGCATCACCTCGCTCAACTGCCGTCTTCCTTCCTATTCACTCAGTTTTTTTAAGTGAATAGGCTTAATAAGCTAGTGCGTTTTACCATCAACGATTGCATCACTGCTTACCATCAGGCGGGATTGCAGTCAAGCACTAGTTTATAAATAATTAAAAAAAAGACAGTTTAGAGGCGATTATAAACATGGCGACCAAAAATACGTCAATTTACGTCAGGCGCGGACTAATTTGACAGGTCTAAATTAACATTTCATCTTCTGTCCTTTTCTTAACGAAATAAAAAGAAAGAAATGCACTGAACTTAAATTTAATTTAGTTTGTAAATAAGGTAATCAGGCTTAATAAACTTCTAACTCTTTTCACATTGCTTAATTGAAACCGACAATTAATAAATCGGCTGATATTTTGAACAAAATCTTTACTTTTGACATAGTTAACATGTGCAAATCATGCAAGATAATCATTGTTATGATGCATAATAATTATTAATATCTTCATAGGAATCACACAAAGGACAACGATTTATCCAAACCAGTATGGTGGCAACATGGTTTAAGATGTGATAGGTTTATTGTGTTTTATGTGATCATCATTATCATCATGATGATCACATGACATATGATCAGCTTAATGTACACCTTGAATAATCAGCTCCTCCAAAAACAATAGGCACAACATCATTCTGTAGCGCCGTCAACAGCTTCTCAGTCACATAGTCCTCGTCGAAAGAGTTCTCCGTCGACATATAAAAGAAGTAGTCGTTCTTCAACAGATATTTGCAATTTGATCGTATGTTTCTAGGGCACTTCAAAGTACCACACTTCCCATAAACATCTACCGTATACCGTATGATAGGTTTATTGTGTTTTATGTGATAGGAGATGATAACATGACAATAACAATTAAAGAGATGAATCAAAACATCGCCTTTTTTTGCAAATTTCTCTAGATCTTCTGTTGTTATTTGTTTTTATAATTAGAATTGTGCGCAGTAAATTTACTGTCGAACAGAACCCATCCTGTATACAGGGTGTATCTGACATCGTAACGCAAACTTCGCGAAAAGGCTAGACCGCATGCCACTAATAAAATTATGATAGTCATTTATGTCGTTAATGAACGGATACAGAATAAACACTGTTTAAAAAAAGTGTCGGCTTGGCTTTTGAACGTTGCAAGCGTGCCGCCGTGCGGGTTTGTAGGTATGACGTTGATCCCTGATGTGAACTCTATTAAATCAGCTGCTACGATAGTTTTTCGGGTTTTGTTTTCATTGCGCTTTTTTATGTAATTAGCGAATTATTTAATTTTTACTTCAAAATCTTATTGGGTTATAAAATTATAGCAATTATGAACGGTCTGAAGTGAAAAAAAACTACATACGTATATTTTTTTTAAATCATGAAAAAGCCGACGAAAAATTCCACGACGGGGGGGCTCAGAATCATGTACTGGATCCATGGTACTCGTTTGTGCGTCGATGTCAGATGTCAGATGTCAGACCCTTTATAATGTGTATACAACGTTATTTTTTGTTTATGCAAAACCTGAAACAAGTGTCCAGTTTCTTTTTATTTAAAGGATCTATGTGCTTGCAGCACATTTCCCAAAACAGTCTTACCAAGGGGTATTACATTACAGTAAATGAGTTGTCGAGATCAGATAGGCGATAGCCATGGTGGCCTAGTGGTTAAAACACCAGTCTCAAGTATGAGTGTGCGGGTTAGATTCTAGGTCAGGCAAAAACCCATGTAACTTTTCTAAAGTTATATGTACTTTCTAAGTACATCTTGGATAACAAGGTGAAGGAAAACGTTTTCAGGATATGAAATCGCCAACGCGCATTGAGCAAGCGTGGTAATTAAGTTCAATCCTTCTTTGTATGAGAGATAGATATATCGATAACACATTTATTTCATGCAACAAAAAAAGACACAATACAGGTAAGACAGGAAAACATGTGTATGCATGAATATGAATATTTGCACTGGTCTGGTAGTGTTTCGGAAAGCACGTTAAGCCGTTGGTCCGGGTTGCCATACGAACATCTAGTGGCAGTCGTTACGGGTAGTTGGAGCCCTCAAAAGTCTAACAATTGGACTAACTGCAATGTTTAGATATCGCCTTCGGGTTGTGGAGGTCAGACGGCAGTCGCTTCACGGAAAATATCGAAGTTTAGCCAAAATCAGCAGTTGGACTGTAAAGCGGACCCCAGGCTCCAAAGCTGAAAAGCTTCGGATGTGACTGGGATTAACGCTAAGATGATGATGATGATAGGTAACACAGGAAAAAAATCATCAAAAAGGGTGATAAACAAATAGTAGAGGAGACCTGTGCCCAGCAGTGGGACGATAAAAACGTTGAAGACGCTCAGATAGTCAATCGCTCCAAGTACAATACTAGTATTCAATCGTATCCGGTTAAACTGGAGTCTGACCTTTAGATAGATGGGAAAATGCTCAGCAGATGTTGTATAAAGCAAAAGAGCTTTTTCACAAAAACAACGAAAAATATTGGAAGAATATGACAATGGTCCAACCCTATTACAGTCGTTTGCAGGGAAGGTGATATCAAGGGCAGGTCAAGGTGACCGTTTTAGTGCACGTAAAGCAAAATCGCGTGTCACTTAAGTACATAATTTTGTCTAGGACAGACCTAATATTTATATTTAAGAGAATATGATGAACAAATTCAGCAACTGAAATAGACATCAGAAAAGTCGTATTTCGAAGTTGTGGAGGATTTACCGAGGACAAACTGTCCAGTTGGGTAGGTCTAACTTCAAGAAAGAGGTCACATTCATCGAATTCGACTCGGCTGGGCATTTTTCGGAAAGCTACGCAATATCTTCTCGTCCCATATTACCGCAATTAAAGAAATACTAGGTGACCCGTGCGAAGTATTCCCACAATGATTTTCAACCGTAAATTTTCAAAAAACCACTGAAATATGAGTAATTTCTATATTATTCTGGTATAGCGGTCTATAAAATCTTTAAAATGATGCCCCATTCATGTATATTGATGGAGTATGAAGGAAGTTATGATGTACTGACAAAAAAAAACCCTTGAGAAATAAGACATATGATCAGCTTAATGTACACACCTTGAATAATCAGCTCCTCCAAAAACAATAGGCACAACATCATTCTGTAGCGCCGTCAACAGCTTCTCAGTCACATAGTCCTCGTCGAAAGAGTTCTCCATCGACATATAAAAAAAGTAGTCGTTCTTCAGCAGATATTTGCAATTTGATCGTACGTTTCTAGGGCACTTCAAAGTACCACACTTCCCATAAACGTCTACCGTATAACCATACTGTTTTAACGCATTCTTCAATGCTTTCACAAAACTTTGTCTACCACTTCTGGTCTTACAATTGGACACAAACCAAGCTGCCGCCTTAGTTTTATTCTGGATTCTATTTCTATCAATCACCTCATCATCGGCTGTAGCTATGGCGGTTTCTTTCCATCGCATTTTTCGCTTCGGACCCACAATTTCACCTTTTATGTCCCGAATCAGTATGTAAGGATACGGTATATCTGAATCAAGTCTGTAAGTTGACGTCCAATTGAAAAATCCATCAAATCGAGCTCCACATACAGGAAAGTTGTCAGCTGACTCCATATTGAAGAATATATACTGTTGATGGCGAGACCGCTCACTAGGCAAGTCAGATGTCTTCATATTTCGTCCGTTAAAGGCTATAGCATCGAATTTGGTTAGGTCACCACCGAAGAACTTTCGGTTCGAGGTGACGTAGCATTTGATCACCGAACAGTTTTTATCGAGGAATGCTCTCTGTCCCTTGCCGAGGTAATACAAGGGAGCGTAGTCATTTCGTGTCCAGAGTAAGATGTATTTAAAGTCTATCGGGAGCTTAGTTGTCTTTCTGTATACATCTTTGTATCTGTAGTCACGTCCGACATTTTTAAGCGCCTCTTGGATTAGGCTTTCTGTGACGACAGGCTTATCTGAACTCGAAGCAAATTGTAACCAAAAGAGGGAGAAAGCAAAGCTCGTGCAGCTGACTAGGAAGAAGAACTTGATAGATCGCATTTGTCTTAAGAGTTGTGGTAGGTGGCACCCCTGGCAAGTGGCCCGAGTGCTGTAAGACATTTCAGTGGCTTCATATTCGGGCACCCCGGGATCAGTGTATGTGCGGCGTCTGATTGCATTTGCGAATCTATGTCGTGCTGACCTCCAAATCTTGTATACCTGTAACGAAAAAATATGCATTTAAATAACTTTATTTCATAATTATTTTGTTGATAAACATCACCATTATCAATATTGTAATTACTATCTGCCCTCTAATCGGCGAACACATTTTTGTAAAATGTGTTCGCCAATTAGGGGGCTGGTTGTAACAACATTTTTAGTGGGTTTGTAGTTATTTAGTATTCAAGCATAAATAGCATATTTTATGATACTATTTTGAACTAGAAATACTCGTTTTGCACTTAACATTCAATAAATGACATGGTAGAATTTTTTACAAGTACTATTTGTTCGAAGAAAAATGCTATAGGATGATATTACTACAATACAGTGAAATCACAATCAATCAATGTGGCTAGCTACATACAATATGTAAAGAAAACCCTGTCCGATCCGTGAAGGTATTGTTAGGTATCGTTAACTGATTCTAATAATGCCTATAAAGCCGGGCTAAACTTAAAAAAAAATCCCCCAAAAAAAATAAATATTATTTCGAAAAAGCGAGGTAACTTAATGCATGTGCGGTAGGCAACCCGATAGCCCCGCCCCCCTTCACCCGCGCATACATGCGCGGGTGAAAGGGGGCGGGGCATGCGGCACGTGGTCGCATCGCTATTCGCTCCGCCACAAATGGTGTTGTCAGTTTTTTAAAAATTACTAAATTTCGGGGAAATTGGAATTAATACCCGGGAAAAAAAGATTATTTCAAAATTCATTATTATTGTTACTGTGATGATTATGTAAAATTTTATATTATATTTGGTCAAGTGTTTACCTAACCTTTATTATCCTTATGGGTCGGACAGGGTTTTCTTTACATATTGTATATTAACGTCCATCGCCACGTCGTTCTCCACTTTTAATAGCTGGGCTTTTTCAAGTCCAGCTATTAACTTTTTTTTAATTAGACGATGATCCCTGAATTTGTTTCGGCTTTTCTTCTCAGAGGTAATCAGTTGGGAAATGCCGGCTCCTGCTAGTTTAAAAAAAATATGACGTGTAAAAGTGATCAGTGATCCTACTTGCATAATAAACGATTTCATTTCCTTTCACTTCAAAAAGTACAAATAATATTAAACAAATATAGAGTACGTAAAAATAGATTACAAATTGTATGACATCCCTTAGAAACCGGACGTGTCGATATGACGCTAGTTTGTTAATTTCCTGTGTACTGACTGATAACAACTGTAGTAGGTAATTACTTCTCAGTGCCACAAGGTCTTTTGTCTCACGACTGACGAGACTGATAAGACAGTGAGCGAGACTCGATCGTCAATATCGAGCGCGTTTGACTCATCATGGTTGTAAGAACTCAAAATCTCAACCAATGAGAGCGCCAAACGCGCTCGATATCGACGATCGAGTCTCGTATTGAAAACTGATGGTAGCTACACAGGACAGACACGCTTTTAACTCACACACTCTCAATATATTTTAAGTAGGTACCTGTCCAACGCTACTTCACACCATGAATTAGACGAGGACGAGAAAAAACTTCCTCACATTACGCGTAGAGGAAGTATCCCAAAACTTTTTACAAATCTTTCAGTGGAATTAGGTAATGTGTGTACTTACCTATTAGGTATATATCCTTTACAAATTATTCTATTACTAAGGCTCGGGCTAAGCTACTGACGCGGACGGATGAATAGATGGACATGGCGAAACTATAAGGGTCCCTTGGTGACTACGAAACCAAAGACTTTTTACAAAAAAATAGAAACGGACTTCAAAAAAACATTTAAAAGGAAATAATAACTTTTTTTTGCCATGGCTCTAGAAGTCGCTGGCGAGCTAAACAACAGAAACGAAACCTCGAGACAGTTTTTATTTCATGCTTTTCAGTGTCTTAGTCGAATCACGAAAATTACTTTTTAGTGGCAGCCATAACCAATGTTAGAATAAGTTCTCATCGACGAAAAAAATCCTTATCTCTAAAACTACTCAACTGATTTTGATGAAACTTACCTATAGTATTCCCTAAGTTGAACAATACATAGTACAATAAAAAAAGAATTACTTAAATCGGACTTGTAGTTCCGGAAATATTCGCGCACAAACATAAAAACATACATACATACGGGTCGAATTGATAACCTCCTTTTTTTGAAGTCGGTTAAAAATGGGGCGCATGACGATGCGAGTTGCCAAACCGCTAGTAGCTAGTAGGCAATTTTTTTTTTGTTTGATTAGACATCTCGTAGTTGACCTAGAGAGGTCATGACTACTTAACTATCCTGTGGCTGCCTTAAATAAATTTAAAGCCTCCAGCCAGGGCAACTAAAACTAAGCGACTACACGCTAAGGTGGGGTACGAACCTCGGCTTAGGGCGTCGCTAGAGAGTAGGGATGGCTGGATCGAATTTTATTTTAATTCGGTTTGATGACCGCGGCGTTTCCTATTTCTAGCTCTGAGAAGAAACGTCCGAAACAAACTCAGAGGTCATAGTTGGGAATTTGTATTTACTGGCTACTGGCTCAGTTGCGGCGCGGGCTGGCCTTCATCGGACAAGGGACGGGGGAGGGGACTACTACGTTGAACGCGTCGCGATGGACCTCGACGGCGAGGTCGGTAGGTTGGTCTTTTTTTGTGTATTGTGCTGGTGGCCCTATTGGCCTCTTGGAGGAGGGTTATGGGGTCATCGGGGTCTGTGAGGGCATGCCGTGGACGGCGAAGCTTGGAGATGGTGGAGGGGGTATAGTTAGCAGCCGCTGCTATCAGGGGATTGCGGTGCTTGTGCGCATAGGCAAGCGGTTTGGCATTGGCATTCCTTCCCTTACTAAAATTTTCCTTATAAGACTTTTAATTACAGTGACATTCGAATCCTGCCATGACTATTTCTAGAGTTATCGATATGCATTCGTGCGAGTCGCCCATAGAAAAATAATATTAGTATTTAAAAGTGCCTATCAGTGGCGAAGAGTCCATACAAGCCGATTCCCACCGGGTTACCTTTCAAAAATCAGTTCCATATTCATACAAAAGTATTTACATTATATTTCATTAACAAAGTATTATTAATCAAATGCCTGCGCGATTTACAATAGCAATAGTAATTCTTAGCAATACCCTAAGTATCACATTTCATTTTATAGTCGTAAATTAATCAGCGCTTAAATTTTCGTACATTACATTGAAGGCAACTCGACGAATTACAGCCTACCTCGGTCAAACGTTTTACTATGAGGCGAAAAGAGACAGAGCGTGTCAGACATCTCTTTCTAATGATCGCTAACCGTCCGTAATTTTTGAGAAAAGATAGGCTGATGCGGGTTGCAGTTCTCTCCTCTCCTCTATTAGAATGAGACAAAGAAACGTTATAATGAAATCCTTCGCAAGTCATATTCTTTTTATTTTGGCATATTTTCGTGTTCCATTTCGTTTGGTTGAAAATAAATTATTGTTAGTATGTGACATGTGTTCGTTTTTCGTGTTTTTCGTTTGTTATATTTTAATATTTGTGGTATTTAAACTGTGACTGATTCTGTAACGTAATTTAATCGCAGATTTGGTTAAATACTGTGTATTTTGTTTGTTATTATGGCTTTAATTCATATAGAGTGCTGCTCAACAGACTACCTGCTGAATGAACTTAAAGTCTTACGTCAGCGTCGTTAAATAAATTGGACACCTATGAGCTTTTTTTACAGCTCCAGAATACGTCTTTGAAAGACGCATTTTCTCAAGTTTCGACTCTTTGCAGTTTAATTCTGACCCTCCCCATTTCAGTAGCTTCAGCTGAGCGGTCATTTTCTGCTTTAAAACGCATTCACACATATGTGCGAAACTGCCAAAAAGAGCAGAGATTGTCCGATTTGGCTATCATGTCAATTAAAAAAAATTTGCTTAATAAAATGAAAAGTAATCCGAATTTTTATAACATCATTTTAGCTCATTTTGTTAAAAAAAAACAGACGCATTGCATTACAATATAAATAACGTTGTGATTGTGTATAATTTGCTTTATTTTTGCTTAATATTTTTGTTGGTTTTGGATCGGTGTTTGTGTGGTTCGGTTTTTAACACTATTATTTTTGTAATTTTTTATTTTATTTTTTCTTGACTCTTATTCCCTAACAATAGGTACTTAACTTAGTACTTACTAACAAGCATGCATGTGTGGTATGGAGATGCACGTCGAAAAAGGCTTTTTTTTTCTTTTGCTGCCGCTTTTATCATACTTGAAAGACACTGTTATCAAATCATCAGTCCTTTTTTGTATGGTGAAGGTGGGGCTTTTAATACTATTCTTATCTGAAGACCTCCTCCAAGATATCCTGCAGTAGGTAAGTGTTTAAGTGTTTATTTTTTTGGACCGGCTTCCCTTTGTCAAAATTTCACCCTTCGCCACTGGTGCCTATTCACCTGTTAGCGAGTTCCAATTCATGTGGTTTATTTATAAACGATAATTAAACTTAGGTGAGGTTAAAACGTCAACAATGTATGGTTAAACACTCGCTAATCACTACTGGACGCCATGGCGAGTGATTATTTTTTTGCCAAAGGACATTCAAACTTATCGATACAGGAATACGACATAAATTGCTAGGTATACTACGCACCGTGGCACCGAAAAATCCCTTCCTGTCCATTCCTTTTCTTCTTCTCAGCTTATAGAGGCCTACCGGTCGACAAAGGCCTCCCCCAAAGCTTTCCACAATGACCAGTCTTGTGCTGCCCGCATCCATCGGTTTCCCTCGACCTTCACCAGGTCATCGGTCCACCTTGTTGGAGGTCTCCCTACGCTGCGTCTTCCGGTACGTATCTGCCACTCCAGAACCTTATTGGCCTATCGGCCACCGGTTCTACGTGCAAACTGCCCCGCTCTCTGCCGAGGGCGACTTGAACGACTCGAAGAGCTATATCTTTTACTTTGGATCGTGTGCGGATCTCCTCATTTCTGATCATGCATTGAATCTCCGAGCATAGCTCTTTCCATCGCCCTTTGTGTAATATTGAGGCTTCGTATGAGGCCCAGTGTGAGCGAATACGTTTCAAGCAATCCCGTATGGGACACGTCTCAGTCTCGTATGGGACTAAAACAGAGGTTGTGTCCATTGGTAAATATTGAAATATCTTGCCGTTGCTTCCATGTCTGCGTAGGACTGCGCAGATGGATGAACAACATTTACCATCGAAAGGGGAGTGTCGCTCGACTAATTAAAAATTAAGTATTGTTTTTTATATATATGTATATATATTATTATTTTTTTATAATTGTAAACTAGTGCTTGACCGCAATCCCGCCTGATTGTAAACAGTGATGCAATCGTTGATGGTAAAGCGCGCTAATTTATTAAGAGCCTATTCACTCAAAACGAAAACTGAGTGGATAGGAAGGAAGACAGCAGTTGAGCGAGGTGATGCAATTGTCTCGGTGGCTAAGCAGTTAACGCCATTCATTATAAGCATTTAACGTAGATCGAGTTGAAACCTAAATCAAACTTAAACTCAACAACATGACCAACAATGCTGCGCCAGAGGGAGATTGATCTGGAGACCCTCCACAACCAACCTTCCGACACAACAACATTTGGCAAATCGTACTCGGCACACACGGCTTCACGAGACATCATGTCGGAACACGACGAATCGCTTGGTGGAAAGACTTTGTAGAACCACGGCTTTAGACGCTAATGAATAATTGTTTAACACTCATTAAGCAACAACATCCTCGGTCTATAAATAACCGAACGAACGGATGAAGTCATTGTTGCATTTATTGTATTATGTAAAGTCCGGGAAATGAAGTCAAAACAGGCCAGCACCCGAATTGCGTAACTCACAGCTATTACTATCAATTGGTATCATTTTAAAGCATATTGCTAATCCATTGCTCAATATGTTCGAAAAATATGTCTGCTCAACAACGTAAATAGCGCAATGAATGTTGTTGAACTGTCAAAATGAAACCCATTGCTACTGATAGTGTGCTACGCAATTACCCTGCAGCACCCTAATTGCGTAACTCACTATTACTATCAGTTGGAATCATTTTGAAGCATATGGCTAGTCCATTGGTCCATATAATGTAAATAACGCAATTAATGTTGTTGACCTGTCAAAATTAAACCCATTGCTACTGATAGTATGTTACGTAATTACCCTGCAGCACCCTAATTGCGTAACTCACTATTACTATCAGTTGGAATCATTTTGAAGCATATTGCTAGTCCATTGGTCCATATAATGTAAATAACGCAATGAATGTTGTTGAACTGTCAAAATGAAACCCATTGCTACTGATAGTATGTTACGTAATTACCCTGCAGTAATTCCCGGTGCTCATTAACGGCACCGGCAAGGAAATGGATCCGTCGGTATCCCTACACGCAAGCGCATACTGTCGGAAACTATGCCTTGGCATGCTGCAACGTTCTTAGGGCTATATTTCACCGGAACACCATGGTGGCACAACCAGTTGCCGCTACCAACTAAATGATATACAGGTTAAAATAATATACAGGTTTGCGCAAACAAACGGACACCTGGGGCCCTAGCCAATGTAACATCGCTTCACAACGAAACGAAATCGAATACCAAACCAACCAATAACGAAAACGATTGACCACGTGACGGGATAAATCACGTGGTCAATCGTTCTTGCCATTGCATTGGTTGGTTTGGTATTCGATTTCGCTTCGCTACGAAGCGATGTTACATTGGCTACAGGCCCAGGTGAGTAATTCTCTATAGAGCTGTATAATATTTATTGGTAGCGGCGACTGGTTGTACCACCATGATGTTCCGTTGAAAGCCTTTAGGGATATCAAGGCGTCCTTAAGCATGCCGCACAGTCCGAGTGTTGCCTCGGCGCAAGCGGCGTGGCGGGCCGGCGTGCCGAAGGATCCCGAAGTATCCCGAACCATCCTGAAAGCTGCCGATGCAGTTGCCTTAAGCATACCGAAGAGGCATTTTTGTAGAACTTACTTATAAACCAGCTGATCCTTGAGCTCGGCAGCACCAGAATCGGATGTCATATTGACGGGATATGCATAAACAATATCAGTTATGCTGACGATATGGTGCTGCTGAGTCCATCTATCGATGCTCTGAGGCGACTGATCGCTATTTGCGAACAGTTTGCGGTGACTCATGGGCTCAGATATAACGTCTCAAAAAGTGAATTGTTGGTTTATAAGGCGGGTGCCGTGACATATTCGTGTATTCCTCGTGTTGCACTGTGTGGTGAACCCCTGCGAAGGGTGGACAAATTCAAGTATCTGGGCCACTGGGTCACCGAAGATCTTAAAGATAACTGTGATATTGAAAGGGAACGTAGGTCGCTGGCTGTCCGTTGTAACATGTTGGCCCGCAGGTTCGCGCGATGTACGAAGCCGGTTAAAGTTACGCTTTTTAAAGCTTACTGTCAATCCTTCTACACGTGCAGCCTGTGGGTTGACTTCACTCAGCGGGCATACAGCGACCTTCGTGTTCAATATAATAATGCACTGAGGGTGCTGTTGGGGCTGCCTTGGCGTTGTAGTGCGTCAGGGATGTTTGCGGATAATAATATTAATGGTTTTACTGCCATTATTAGGAGTAGATGCGCATCCCTGATGACGCGTGTTCGCCGCAGTAACAACAGTATTCTCAGTGTGTTCGCGGATCGGTGGGATTTGTTGGAATATGTAACAAAAAGATGTGTGTGGTAGGGCCATGTAATATGAACTCTATGATGTACTATTGTTTATGCTCTTTAATAAATCTGTCTTTTGTCCAGCCATATTGTTTTTCACTACAGGTTATGGGCTCAGTTACGCGAGTTTTATACGATTTTGGTGGAAATAAAGTGCAAAAATGTCGACAAATCTTATTACAAGTATTGCAAAACTTAAAGGAAGAGAAAATTACGAAGATTGGGCGTTCGCAGTAGAAAACTACCTCGTTTTAGAAGGCATGCAACAATGCATCGTGACCGGCGGCGATCCAAATGACGCTAAAGCAAAAGCCAAGATAATTTTAACGATAGATCCCAGTTTATTTGTGCATATTAAGAGTGAATCAACTGCAATGGGACTGTGGCAGAAGCTAAAAAAATTATTTGATGATAATGGCTACACGCGGCGCATCGGATTGCTTCGGAACCTCATTTCAATTCGTCGAGAAAATTCGGATTCAATGTCTCAATATGTGACTTCGTTGTTAGAAACCAGTCAACGATTGAATAATACAGGATTCAAGATCAGTGATGAGTGGGTTGGCTCCTTGTTGTTAGCAGGATTACCTGAGAAATTTGAGCCAATGATAATGGCCATAGAACATTCTGGTATTGAGTTGACAACGGATGCCATTAAATCTAAATTACTAGATATGGAAGACGGAAGTGACGTTGGTAGTACGAATTCTACACAGAAAGCGTTTGCGACGAAAGGTTGGCAACATAAAAAGAAATACCAAACGCACGCGAATAAACAAACGTCATCGAAAAACGTCAACAAATCAAATGTCAGATGTTTCAAATGCAAAGAACTTGGACATTTTATGAATAAATGTGAAAATACTACTTCAAAAAGCAAGGAATGTAATGCATTCAGTGCAGTGTTTCTCAGTGGTAACTTTAATCAAACGGATTGGTACGTCGATAGCGGTGCCAGCTGTCATTTAACGTCTAAAAAAGACTGGTTGTTATATACAATAAATCAACAACATTTGCAAGAGGTAATCATCGCTGATAAAACGAAAATTCCTGTTGAAGGCTGTGGTGATGTGCAAATAACTACTGTTGTTGGTGATACCGAGCACGAGAACACAGTGATGGGAGTGTATTATGTACCAAACCTGGCTACAAATTTGTTATCTGTAAGCCAGTTAATAAGAAAGGGAAACACAGTGACATTTGATGCGAAGCACTGTTATATTTATAACCAAAATAGTAAACTTGTAGCGACTGCAGATTTGGTTGGAGGTGTCTATAAGTTGAGA